>VZTJ01002317.1:229180-241750 GCA_013397795.1 Orthonyx spaldingii | reverse complement strand
ATCCCTTGCCCCGGGGAATGGTCAAAGGAAATTTACATTGCCAGTCATAGAAGAAGGGGATTTCTTTGCGGCGGTAGTAAAACAACTTATCCTTAAAAAAACACCCCATGAACTGTCATAACCCACCGTAGTAGCAGTGGGAAAGCTACTGGTGTGGGAGGGACGTTCCACAACAAGCAGAAATCTTTTTCTCCTGGGCGGCTGCTAGTTGTGAGGCTGAAAACCATAAGAACTGTATTTCTTGTGGAGAAGTCAACATGGTAAAGCAAGAGAAAACTCCTCTCCCTAAATGACTGAAGAAAATCTAATTTAGAAGTGGTAAACTGACTGAAAGTCAAAGTGTTGTTTTTTTGTATTGTCATTGAAAAAATGGAGAGGTGGGAAGAGCAAAAGTGTTCTGACGGGTTTGTTCTGGTTCTTAATTTTTTTCTTCATTTTAGGTCTGTTAATAAACTTTGTTTATATTCTTTAAAGTTTGAGCCTGCTTTATGTACTCCTAATCCTTATCTCACAGCAAAATTAAATAAAATCTGGTAAGTGTGCTGGCATTTAGCCAAAAAACTCAAGTGAACGAACTCAAACCACTACAAAGACTAAAAGACATAATACTTTGTGAGACTACCTGCTTGTACACATACTAAGTGCAGCTACTGAGCAAACATAAATCTAAATTCTATTAAAAACATTTTTATCTTTGTCTGATTTTGAGACATCCGGGAATCATTATGAAATTAACAGAATGTATTTGTGAAAAAATGTCAATACACTTTATCTATAAAGATTATAAGAATACATTCTTTAGCTATATTGATCACTATTACAAAGTTCCCAGAGTACATCATGGTTAAGATTGTATGCATGAAAAAATGCTTTAATTTTTTTGCATTTAGTTTTTTTTTAATGTTAATGAAACATACACAGGAATCAGTCTTGAAAGTCTGAACACTGTTGTGGGAAACAATGACATATATTGACCACGTTTGCTTTTTTTTCCCTGAAGGTTAAAATAATTCAGATTACTTTGTTTTGGAATTAGGATCATACAGAAATATGTAAATCACTGTTCTATTGACAATTTATTACCACATGGTGACCTGATACTTACACAGCCATGTCTCAACAATCATTTCCAATCTGTAGAACTGTCTTAACCACATTTTAAGTGAATCACCTAAGAATAGGCTAGGAATATTTTCAGCATTTTGAGGCATTTGAGTGTTTCAGTGGTGGGAGGTTCAGAGCAGTCCTACCAGAACATGTACAGTACAGTGCAGTGCACAATGTAGCAAGTGGAAGCTTTTACTTCTTAAAAAAGATCTTCAGTGATTCTAGTTAAGAAAGGAAAAATCATTTCAGTTTTACTTATGTAGACCTTCAACTTTTTCTGCCCAGGTCAGCTTATTAATATTATTTGTATAAGCTTTGGTGACAGTTGATTTGATCCACAGAAAACTAATGAAGTGCCTTTTCCTCGTTTCTGGTACACATAGAAAAGAAACTGCATCACATGGAATTAATGAAATTTTGAGTATTGTATTTTTTAAAATGTTTTGATAAAACAAAACTTTTTAAAAAAGATTTCAAAATAAGTGTGCTAACAATCTACATAAAATACAGGTAGAATAATTGAAATTTTAAAAATTTTTTCTTTGAGAGCAGTCCATCAGATAGGAACTTTGCAATAGTTTTTTAATAACCTAAAGCTGTGAGTACATACAAAATTTGAAAACACAAACTAATCAGTTCCTAATATCTCTTGTCTTAATGAGAAAATCATCCAATAAAAATGATCGCATTTCTAAGTTCAGTGAAGTGCTGAAGCATGTGGAAGAAAATGCACAAAGCTGTGTCTCATATCTGTAAATACTCTGCTATTACCAAGCACCCAAAATCTCAGAATTTTTCCTTATAGCCTGGAACATGTGCCTCCTGGCATCTGACCTCAAAGTTTAACTTCCATATATGCTACGTAATATAGTATATATGATAAGAAAAAAATATAAGAAAAAAAATTCCTCCACTGAGCTTGACTTGACAGATGCACTGACTGTCCTGAAGGGCAGAGCTGATGAGGTCCTGATTTTATATCTGGGGCCATGATGTTGGTTTAATAGCAGTAATGTCTTTTATTTCAGAGATGCTGTTTAACCCAGTGTAGATTTAAACTACCAGAACCCTTATTGGTATATTTAATTAATCCAACCCCCTCTTATAATTTTAAAGCCATATCTATTTCTATTCCAGTAGCTGGTTCTGAATGCACAGAGGGATCCATCTTAACTGCTTTGAACTTCCAGAAAACTGCCAGTAAATGCTTTATTTTCTGTTTGCACAGGCTTTTCTACTGTCCTACCAAAGACACCCTAGACCTTATCAAATTAGTAATTTCACTCCATATTTTCCTTAACCGAGCTTTTTTAGAATTGTTGAGTTATGGGTTTAAATACATTAATTGTAGATAAAATGGTCTGCTTTTGGTCTAAAATTAACACAGAGAGGATATTGGGGAGGTTTTGTTTGTTTGGGTTTTGGTTTTTTGTTTGCTTGTTTGTTTTAGGAGGGTGTCAGTGGGTGTTGGAGTTTTGTTTTATTTTGGGGTTTTTTAAAAATTAAATGAAATCCTGTGCCAGATCAATGGAATTTTTATCTTTGTTGGAGTTAATGTGACCACAGCTGGGAGGAAGACAACATCTGCAGATGGGATTTTTGTTTGCTAGCTTATAGCCCTCTAATGCTGAATATCTTTTTTTTCTACCAAAACCCGATTTGTTCCATCTCAACTAAATATTGTTTTATCAGCCATTTTTCACCGTTGATAACACAACTCATTTGTGTCAAACTAAGTGTCTTGGGTTTGCCCAGGAAGGGTCAGTCTTGCAAGTGACCTATGCTGCAGGAAGCAGTATATCTTGCTTCCTGAGAAACAGAGCCAGTGACCAGCTAGCTTTGAGTATTGATAAGTGTATAATCCAATTAAAAGTTGTTCCGCCTCCAGGAAAAAAACCATATTTAAGAGAGAGACACCTGAGAAAAAACCCTTTTTCTTGTGCTGTTGCTGCCAGAGAAGCAAGTCATCTGCTTCTCTCTCTGGTAAGACTGGACCCTTGCCGTCCCCCCATCCCTCGGTGCAGGGGAGGTGGGAAAGGGGGGTTTGAAGCGGGAAGTGTAGCTGAGCGTGGGGGAGGACCTGGCCTGAGCTCTCCGGCTTGGATGCAGTTTGGCAAACATTCCAGCTACAGAGGGCAGGGCTGGGCCCCTGCTCTGGGCCGGGCAGGGGCCGGGCCAGCTCCATCTGACTCAGGCCAGGCCCTGCTCTATCAACCTGGGCCAGGCCAGCCCCGCAGGGCTGGGCCAGCTTCGCAGAGCAAGGCAAATGAGACTCTTGACTGCTTCTGCAGCCGGCTCAGACTTTTTAAACAACCCGGCAGAGATCATGGGATTGTCGCAGAGGCCCGAGAAAGAAATTAACCCTTTCATTTCCCAGATGACACTTGCAGACACTCATCCTCCACTGCACAGACAGTGAAAGAGTGAAGACTCCTACAGAAACACAGCATAGAGACTCAGAATGTCAGTGAGAGAGGTAGAGCTGATGCCTAGAGGGAGGAGCATGAGGAGTGCTTCAAAGTAGAAGATGAAAATTCTTCTGTGAAGCCATGATTTAAGACTAAGCCAAAATATTCCCTGTAATATATGAGGAAGTGGTCCAAGGGGGAATGTGACATTCTAACTGCAGCCAGTGCAGCCAGTGAACCAAGGCACCTGTGTAGAGATAAGTAGATACTGAAGTAATTGCGGCCTGATGAGAAGTTTGAGCAAAAACAGAAAAAGCTGTGATCCAGATCCCTTGCCCCGGGGAATGGTCAAAAAAGACTTATGTTGCCAGTCATAGAAGAAGGGGATTTCTTTGCTGCTGTGGTAGAACCATTCATCCTTAAAAAAATACCCCATGAACTGTCATAACCCACCGTAGTGGCTGTGGGAAGGCTACTGGTGTGGGAGGGATTTTCTGCAACAAGCAGGTTTTTTTCTCCTGGGCGGCTGCTAGTTGTGAGGCTGAAAACCATAAGAACTGTATTTCTTGTGGAGAAGTCAACATGGTAAAGCAGGAAGAAACTTCTCTCCCTAAATGAAGAAAGACTGATTTAGAGGTGGTAAACTGAAAGTCAAAGTGTTGTTTTTTGTATTGTCATTAGGAAAAAAATGGAGAGGTGGGAGGAGCAGAGGTGTTCTGAGGGTTTTGTTCTGGTTCTTAATTTTTTTCCTCCTTCCTTTTAGGTCTGTTAATAAACTTTGTTTATATTCTTTAAAGTTTGAGCCTGCTTTACGTACTCCTAATCCTTATCTCACAGCAAAATTAAATAAAATCTGGTAAGTGTGCTGGCGTTTAGCCAGAAACTCAAGTGAACACACTCAAACCACTACACTAACATAAAAGAATAATGATGAAAATGTATTTGAATTCTTTGATAATGGTTTACCTATTATGCTTTTAAAACCTTGGATGTGGAACCCTACATTCGAGATCTCTTATGGGGTTTTTCTAAATTATGTTCCTGCTTCCAGTAAAATTACTGTGTATATTGTCAGGTATTTTAATGAAATTTGAAAGATGTTGTGTCCATGTCTTACTTGGAGGAATTTCTATCAGTAGGAAAGTATTTGATTATTTTTTCTTGTTTTAAGTAGTGTAAATATTTCATACTATGTTTATACGTTTTTCTGGCTGTACACATTTTATGTTGTAAGAAGGTAGGCAAGCAGAGTGGGAAGGTGGCATAAAATGTGTTTCACAAATCGAGGTTTAACTGGTAGTTATGTACTATTCACAGAAGGCTGAAGGAAAGCCAGGCTCTGAAAACCATCACAGCCAGATACATTTTACAAAGTCCAAAATTTCTCATTTGCCTAGAAAGTATGATGGCATATCTGTAAAGTGATCATGAGCCAGTAGCTGTGTGAATCCAGGTGCATACTGTGGTAATGATTTTTAAATGGTTCTTCCTTTTCTTAAATATTTAACCAACTAGGAGTCTATGAAAAAAGCTAGACTAACATGACTGCAAACAGTTTTCCTTCCTAATTACACAAAATGTCAAGGATAAGAATGAACAACACATATTTCTCACAGCACATTTTTTTTTTTAGCCTCATATGAGGAGTTCTGATAGTAAAAAAAAATGAATTAAGTTTGCTTGAAGACTAAAAAATGTCTGAGTTTCTGCAAGGCATTTAAAAATGTCTGTCAGAGAATATCAGCATGGTGGGAATGAGGTTTGTGTTGAAGGATGATGTCTTCATAGGCAAAATTGTATTCAGTAGCCAATTCCTAAACATTCATAGAGATGCATCTACAATCTGGAGTGGAGGCTTACCTTTTCACTTCTGATTTCTGTAATAGTTTTCCACCTGCTGACTCAGAAATGAACACTGCTTAAGGCAAATGGCTAGAAGGAATTTGAACCATACCTGATATATATTTCCAGGATTTCTGAGCTGTGGATCAAGCATTATTGTTTTCAAATGTGACTTGATATTGGGTGTTGCACAGGAAGTAAAGTATTTAATATTGCTCTTTGGCACACCAATATCTACAAGGCAATTCCACCTCAGAGCAAGAGTTGCTTCACAGTAGCACCAGCATCTGACCTCAAGGACTGTACAGAAAGGCTGGATCCTCACTGTAGTGGCAATCATGTCTTATCATCTTGAAAAATTAAGAGGTAAAACTATGTTAAACAAATACCATTTTATTAGCATAATAATAATTGGTTCCCCAAATGAAGATCATGATGTTTTCTTGCTGTGTTGGAGTAACATCATTTAACCTCCATATTGCACAAAGTGTGTATGTATTAATTCAAGGTGATGAACAAAGTGAAAATTGTAGGATAATATTCTACTGCTGCTCCAGCAACTTTGCAGGATGCCTCATTATGTGATATATCATACAAGTAGCCACACTAATACGTATGTAATGATAAAATTATTGATTCTTGCAGATAGTTGCTCTTTACTACTCTTCACAAATGACATAAATTAAATTGAAGGGCACTGTTCACCCATACTCCATTTGGAGATTTATTTTAATGAACACATAATGAAGCAGAACATTTTCTTGATAGAAGATAATGATAGCAAATGACAAAATTATTTTGGAACTCAGATCTCTTGGTAGCACATTGAAATGGATGAGTGAGTGAACACTAATTTAGAAGATGTTCAGCAAGTTTGAGGAAATATATTAACTTAGATAGCCAAAGATCTGACAAGTGAAGTTGAAAAAGGCATTCAGAATTATTTGCTGCGCAACTCAAAAATGAGTTATAGGCACATGATCTGACCTTCTGGAATATTTCAAGGGCTTGAAAATGCTCAGTGCCCTTGGCATCATTTCTAAGCAGAACTAAACAATCATTGTATTCCCAATTTGTTCTCTGGAGTTTTATCACAACATTTAGAGCTTTAGCATGATCTGTGTCTAAGCCTCAGCTTTTTTAGTTGCATGCACACATTAGAATAATAATATCCAATTGTGAACTAAGATACTACTCCAAAATAACATGAAGAAAAAGTTGAAAAATACAATGGTAATGCACTGTAAATGGTCCAAGGAAAGAACTCATCTTTTAAAATATTTTAAAATCTTATGGTATCTAACCTTCTTTCCAGTACTTGAAGGGAGCCTACAAGAAAGACAGAGACAGACGTTTTACAAGAACATGTAGTGACAGGACAAGGGGGAATGACTTCAAACTTAAAGAGAGTGGGTTTGTATTAGACATTAGGGTTCTTTACTGTGAGGCTGGGGAGACACTGGCACAGGTAGTCTAGAGGAACTGATGTTGAGGTGTTCAAGGCTACGCTGGATGGAGATCTGAGCAACCTAGTCCACTGGAAGATTTCCCTGTCCATGGCAGGGGAATTGGAATTAGATGATCGTTAAGCTCTCTGCCAAGCCAAACCATTCTATGATTCTAAATCCAGTCTCTTCAACCATTCACCCTTGTCCTTTCACCACATACCCTCATAAGAAATCCTTCTCTGGCTTTTTGTAAATCACTTTTAGGTACTGTAAGGCTGCTAGAAGGTCTTCCTTGAGCCTTCTATTTTTCAGGCTGGACAACTCAAACTGTCTCAGCCTGTCTTCATAAAAGACATGTTCCAGTCCTCTGGTCACCATTATGGCAACTCACTCCAACAGGTCTATGTCCTTCTTATGCTGGCAACCCCAGAGCTGGATCCAATACTACAGGTTGAGTCTCACAAGAGCAGAATAGAGAGGCAGAATCACCTCCTTCAACTTGGTAGTCACATTTCTTGTAATGCAGCCTAGGACATGGTTGGCCTTCTGGACTGCAAGCTCACTTTGCTAGGTCATGTCAAGCTTCTTAACAAACAACACCCTCTGTCCTCAGGGCAGCTCTCCATCCACTCATTACTCTTCTGTATCCATGTTTGGGATTGACCCAACACAGACATAGGCCCTTGCATCTGACCTTGTTGATCTTCCAGAAGTTTGCATAGGCCCATATCTCCATACTATCCAGATCCCTGTGGATGGCATCCCTGCCCTCCAGTGCATTGACCCCACACAGACTGGTTTCATTAGCAAACTTGCTGAGGGTACTCCCACTGTCCATGTCACTGACATGGATATTAAATAGCGCTGGTCCCGTGAGGAACTCCACTCATCACTGGTCTCCACTTGGACATCAGACTGTTCCCACAACTCTCTGAGGGTTACCATCCAGCCAGTTCTTTATCCACATAGTGTTTCACCCACCAAATTTGTGTCTCTCATGTTTAGACACCAGGATGTCATGGGGGACAGTGTCAAATGCTTTGTACAAGTCCAGGAATATGATGCCATTTGTTCCTCCCTCATCCACCAATGCTATAACCCTGTCAATAGAAGAGACCTTCAAATTTGTCAGGCAAAATTTGCCCTTAGTGAAGTCATGCTGGCTGTCACCAATCACCTCCCTGTACCACCATTCCAGGAGGATCTGCTACATGACCTTGCCAGGCACTGAGGTGAGACTGACTGACCTGTAGTTCCCTGGCTCTTCCTTATTTCCCTTTTTAAATGAGGATTATATTTCTACTTTACCTGTCAGTGTATTGCCACAACTCCTCAGATATGATGGATAGCTTAGCCACTTTCTCCATCAGTTCCCTCTGGGTCTGCAGCTGTATCTCATCAGGTTTATCTCAAGATAAACCTGACCCTTGGAGCTTTCATTCTGTGTATCCTTCCTCCATGCTTTGAAACTTCTTCTGAGAGAGACAGAATTTCTACAAGAACTGGGGAAGGAAAGCTGTCAAAAGATATATTAACCCAGAAAGAACAGGGTGAACACCATGGGTTAACATATCTCCACAGACATAGATAAAGCGCTGGCTGACAAATTAGAGCCCTCCCTGAATTGCAATGAAATGTATGCCACAATTCTTAGCTGCAAGAAAAAGGCTGGTGTTAGGAAAATGACCATGATTTGGAGGCAATATTATTCTGAAACTTGAAGTTTGGCCTATGGGCTTTGGTTCAAGCTGCACTGCAAGTCATAGGTCAAATTTTCATGGTTGTAGGAAAGCCTTGGACAGCTAAGCACCTGTCTCAGTGCATTAACTGCAGAAAAATCCTGCTAAGAACAAGGAAGGGAAATGAAAGCAGTGCAGTGCAGAGGAGATAGGTGAATGCTCAGTCAGTGTGGTAAGTAAATCTTATAAACAGCTGTTAGTATACAAGAGACTATATTTTAGTGCAAATTATGCAAGTGTTTTGTACAGTTATACGGTCATTGTTTCAGTATATCATGTGAAGGATATTGTTGATGGTAGTTCATAGGACACATGGAACTTACTGTCATTCTTAGTGACTTTTTTTCTAGCTTTTAACTAATTGAGTCCTATTTATGCCTTTCAGTGCTTCAGTTTGTGTTGGTTTAAACCCAGCTGAAAATTTAACCCATTGCAGCTGACCCCTTTTCCTCTGTCCCTTCTGATAATGGGGGAAACTAGGAGAGATTATAAATTGAAATTACAATTTACTGAAAAAATTGCAATAATCACAACAATATTAATAACAAAGAGTGTTTAAGAGGGAGAGAGAGAAGGAGAGAGTTTTACCTACAAAAGGGTATTCACCACCGAACATCCCCCTGGGCAGCAATCAGTGCCATCTCTAATCACAGGTAAAAGGAAGACTATCACCTCATGGCACCCAGCAAAACAGACATAGCATGCCATGGAGGCTCCCATGGCTCAATCTCCTCCTCCCTAGCTCAGAAACAATGGAAAACAGGGACAAAACACAACCTCGAAAGTTATTTTTTCCAAATACGGAGTTATGGTGCCGAGATGCCCACTCTGGTGGTGGCGGCTGTACTTGTGCAGGATCTCTCTCTCTCGGCCACCACAGCAGTGGCAGTGGTGTGGGTGCAGCAGTGGTGGCAGCAGCAGTGTGACAATGGCTACAACAGCTATGATGTTGGCTCTGTCCTCGTGCCCAGTGGCAGCACAGTCCTGACTCCGGTCTGGCACACACCCTTCTATGTGCTCTGGCTAAAGATGGTGCAACTTCTGTTTCTGCCTGTAGCGTTTTTCCTGTTAAGGCCTCTCCCTTCAGAGGAGACGTGAGTGGTATGGAATAGACAGCACTGAAAGCTCCATCCCCTTGTCCCTATACCCAGGACACAGTTCTTAGGCCTTAGGATTATCATACTTACTTCTCACCAGGGGTGAATCTAACACTGGTAAGGGAACAGTGCTTTAAATGAGGTAAGGATTTCTGGTTTATTCGTTGCAGTAGCCAAAGGAGAAGACTCAAGGCTTTGCTTTAGCGCTTTAGTCTTTCTGGTAATTAGCTCCCTAGAAATTCTTTAGCTAGGGATCAGTAAACTGCATAGTAGGATATAGAATTTAAAAAATAAGAAAATGTCTTATAGCTTTTTTTAAGCTTTAAAATGACTTTTTTAAAAACACAGTATTGTCAGAAAATGTTGCTGGGCTTGAAGCAGCTGACTTTCCCAGCCTGACAGGAACGTGTAGTCATCAGAGGCAAGCAGGACTTCAACCTGTGCTTTTAGCAAGTTTTATAATTAAGTTTCTGCAGAACAGCTTAAGCATAATTTCACTGTTCTGATAGAAATGTCCTGTGAGAACAAACAAGTTCTTCAGAAAATAGCCTTTGTAGAGGCAAAATCTTCTGAGAAACAGCAGTGGAAACTCTTTGTCATCCAAAAGAACATAACGTCCCTCCATGCACCAGAACTTAATTGCGGTACAGCAAATTTGCATGGTAAGGTTTTTGACTGATGAAATATGAAAGTATTTTAACAAGTGAGCAGCTTATTTTGTCCTGTGCTAGCAAAAGGATTGCGTGAAAATGACCCCGCACTGCTGGTCAGTATCAGAAACCTGTAGAAGGCAGCTCTTTGCCAAGGCAGCAGCAGCAGAAAGTATTCAAGAAGCAATCTGTACATAAATTCAGATGGCTCAGTGCATGTGTGTGTATACATCCCCTCAGTTGTGTCTTCTTTTCACCTGCTAAAGAACAGAGAGGACCCGGGGCAAAATGTATAGCAGAATATCATATTTCAAGCTAATAGATTCAGTTGTAGATTCACTTTAGAATTTCCAGAGATGTCTCCAGCTCTCCAGGTTCTCTCTGTCTGGAGACCATAAAAAGATAAGAACGTGTCAGTTCTCATGCAATCAACCAGCAAGAAGGAGTCAAATATGTTCTGTGTCAAAGCAGGAGTCACATCACAGGAATCATGTTGTATAATCTTCATAATGTCAGCTGATATTGGGGTACTTCTTTTCATCTAATGTGTCTATGGGGTATTCCAGTTGTGTCATTTGTAGTGTAAAGAAATCCATTTAACTGCTGTTACTTTCAGATTGCCACTACATGTTTTCTTGAAAATAAAAGTGCATTCTACATTGAAAATGAAAATTTAATGTCAGGGTTAAAGTCTGTTGTGGAGCTGATTTTTCTTGCCTCATATTTTGTGAATGTAGAACAGTAGTTAACTTTATTGTGACACCATGCCAAGCCAGTGAATAATGTCAGATTTTTTTTTTTTGTAGAGTCTGTATGTTGAAAATAACCATCTAAAAATTTCTTTTTTGAGGTGAAAGAGTGTGTGGATAATTTGGGACTGATAATCCTTTCTACTGGCTTGTTGCATCACCTTTACAAGAAGGTAAGGAGATACATAAAGGGAGATATTTGCCTGGTAAAATTATTTTCAGTGGTCTGTTGGTCACTTAATTTTCAGATCTAATGCCATTACACATCTTCATGAGTTGCAGGAAACAGCAAAGAATTCAACCTGGACACATCAAGGCACAAAGTCTCAGAACATGGTATTTCTGACTGCATGTGCTAAGTAATACAGCATCACAGAAGCTGGAAAAGATCTTTGAGATCATTGAGTCCAACCTATGACCGAATACCACCTTGTCAACCAGGTATTGTCACTGAGTGCCACATCCAGTCTTTCCTTAAACACCTCCAGGGACAGTGACTCCACCATGTCCCTGAGTATCCCATTCCAATGTCTATCATGCTTTGTGTGAAGAAATGCCTGGTAATGTCCAACCTAAACCTCCTCTGGAGAAACATAAGACTGTGTCCTCTTGTTCTATTCATACCTCCCTGGGAGAAAAGGCTGCCTCATACCTGGCTACAACCTCCTTTCAGCAAGTTGTAGAGTGGTAAGGTAGCCTTGTGTAGCCCTGAGCATCCTCCTCTCCAGGCCAAACAACCTCAGCTCCCTCACGCACTCCTTATATGCCAGCCATTCCAGACTCCTCACCAACTTCACTGTCCTTCTCTGGACTCGTTCCACCACCTCAGCATCCTTCCTGAATTGAGGGGCCCAGAACTGAACATAGGATTTGAGGTGTGGCCTCACCAGTGCTGAGTACAGGGGGACAATCCCTGGCCTGGTCCCGCTGGCCACACCATTTCTGGTACAGGCCAGGATGCCATTGGCCTTCTTGGCCACCTGGGCACACCCTGGCTCATGTTCAGCTGCTGTCACCAGCACCCCCAGGTCCTTTTCCTCTGGGCAGCTTTCCAGCCACTCTGTCCCAGCCTGTGGTGCTGCCTGGGGTTGTTGTGACCCAAGGGCAGCACCCAGCACTTGGCGTTGTTGAACCTCACACCATTGGCTTCAGCCCATGATCCAGCCTGTCCAGATCTCTCTGCAGAGCCTTCCTGCCCTCCAGCAGGTCAACCCTCCCATCCAGCTTGGTGCCATTCAATTTGCTGACGGTAGACTCAAAGCTCTCATCCAGATCACCAGGAAAGATATTGAACGGGACCAGGCCCAACACTGTTTTCTGGGGGACACCACAAGTGATGAGACCAAATATGCTTGACTGAAGAAATCAGTTAAATTCTGAAGATCTGTATGGTGAAATAACCCTAACTGGGAAGTTTGCAAGAACTCCTTTTCTAATGAAATGTCTACTGAATGGAGTAAACAGTCACAAATTTCTTCTTTGTTATCCTCCCCTCCCCTCCCCTCCCCTCCCCTCTCCTCTCCTCTCCTC
>VZTJ01002317.1:211838-229151 GCA_013397795.1 Orthonyx spaldingii | reverse complement strand
TCCCCTCCCCTCCCCTCCCCTTAATAAATCAGTTTCTTGGAATTGTAAGGAATTGGAAAATAGGAACTCAACTGGAAATAGTTCAGAATTGCTTAGGTTTTGTGCTCTCCGCAGTAAGTAGATTTATTTGGTTTTTGTCATGCTATGTTTGCCTTTGACTTGCTCATCTTCAGCACTTTGAAAACTCAGCTTCAGTATCTCCAGATGGATGCTCCACATCACTTCACACTTTGAAAATGTTAGCCTCATGATTATGTCTAGACTCATTTCTGAAAGCAGTAAGGATCATCTTTAATGCTGTATTTTCGTCATTTCATTCACCTATGCCTATCCATTGTGCTTTCATTTGTTGCTTTTATTTGCACGTGTGGTAGTTTTTCAGCATGCTTTGCTTTGTGCACTTGGATCTGCAGGCTAAGCATGATGTATTTGTCTATCATACTCTCTCTTTGTGCCCAGTGGAAGTGTCCTTTCATCATTAACCACTGGTTTTGCCTTGCTGCATTGCAACAGAACTTACACAAGCAATCATAATGCTAATGCTGTTCTAAGAAATAATTGCTGAGGCATTCGCTTTTAAAAGCAGATATTTTCATCCAAGTGTCTTAGAGACAAGGTAGTCCTATTTTTAATTTTGTCCAAGACCCTTTGAAGTCTCTGACTTCAGCAAGCTGGATTATGATCTACTATTACTATTATTCTGATCTCCTTTTGCGCCTGAGCAAGACACTTAACTTTTCAAAGGCCTAGAAAGCCTTCAGTGATAGAGGGTAAAATTATTCATTCAGGGAGACATGAGAAAGATCTCTGATATTCATCTATATTATAAGCCATGCCTAAATTTATTTATAGTGATATTGGGTACCTTGCATTTAGCAAGGTAGGAACATTACAGAGAAACTGAATTATATAGGAGTTTATTGTCACAAAATGGTGCTTTCTTGCCATTTTTTATTCATTTTTGATCCATGTTGTTTTGGAAAGAGAGAGAATCTGATTGTGAATTATCTGTGGGTTCCATTACAAAGTACTTGAAAATGGCATCTGATTTTGGTACTGATGTCCTTTGTATGTGCTCCAGACTTGAAAAAGGAGGACAACTGAGAGAAAATTGTGTTGTGACTAATGAGTCAGTGATGTTACTCTTGTCATATATATGAACTGTCAACCTTCATACTAGACCTTGGCAATCAGGCTGGCATTAACTGTGAAGTCATTACTCTATCTGTAATCTGTATTTCAACTGAGCTCATTGCACAATCTATATACCATCCGTTAGAAACATTCTTCCATATTTTCCATGTATGGGAATGTTCTCAGATTTCAGAAACAGATCTCTTTGTAGAAATACACAGTCCATAGCTAAGAGAAAAAGGTCCCTCCTTGTCTCATTCGGGTTTTTCTTCCCACATTCCTCCACAGAGTGAGTAAACATCAGGTTCAGTCCAAGCTGGCTATTTTCCAAGTAAGTGCAAGTTATTCTATGCTACCTTGAACCACATTTTTCCTTGAAACTCTGTTAGGGAAGAGTGATCCTGAAGGTGTGTCCAGAGACCATGATCCATGTGCACAGAATAAGGTGTAGGTTGTGAGCGGACAGGCAGTTATTGCACTTCAAACTTCCATGGAATTCTAGATGATGTCTCTAAAAAGAAGGCTGATTTTTATGTGCATGCAATCAGCATAAGTAAGCACAACCTTGGAAAAGCAGCAAAAAGGATTTTGTTGTTGCTTTTTTCAGCTTACTCACCAATTCCCTCTAATGGTTTAGTCAAAGGACTCCACAGCTACATTTTTATATCCATGTGTCTCTTTGTTAAGACACAAATTGACAAGAAGAAAAGGTATTATGAGCTCCTGAGTATGTTTTTACTGAATGGTTTTATTTGTTTGAAAAAAAAAAAAAATCAAAGACTTGCTATTTATTACTTACAGAAGTGAACAACACTCCAAACAAGGGTGAAAGAGGTATAATGAAAGGTAGGTTATGATTAACAGTTGTCTTTAATCAAAGTGTATTATGTTTTGTCTTGGACATAGAATACAGAACAACACTGACAGATTTTATAGCAACTGGAGAACATTATCTGGTGGAGATGGTGGGAAAGGAAAAGGAAGGGAATAATCACTAAAGAAGCTTTTGAGAGTTTTCCTCATGCATCCTCTTAATATAAATGAACTGTAATATATGTAGTTTTCTGACTATATCAAATTTTTTCTGTGGATAAAATGAACCGTTTACTGAAAAGGCAGGTTGCCATTGGCTTTTTGGCCACCTGGGCACACCCTGGCTCATGTTCAGCTGCTGTCACCAGCACCCCCAGGTCCTTTTCCTCTGGGCAGCTTTCCAGCCACTCTGTCCCAGCCTGTGGCACTGCCTGGGGTTGTTGTGACCCAAGGGCAGCACCTGGCACTTGGCCTTGTTGATCCTCACACCACTGGCCTTGGTCCATTGATCCAGCCTGTCCAGACCCCTCTGCAGAGCCTTCCTGTCCTCCAGGAGATCAGCACTCCTGCCCAACTTGCCTGAAAATTGCCTGAGGTAGCACTCCATCTCCTTGTCCAGGTTGTCAATAAAGAATTAAATGGAACTGGACCCAGTACTGGGACCTGAAGAATTCCACTGGTGATGGAACATCAAGAGGATTTAACCTCATTCACCACCACTCTCTGGGCCTGGTCGTCTAGATGGTTTTTTACTCAGAGAACAGTGACAGCAAAATATAACTGCATAAAGCAAAAGAATGAGATATTTTAAAACAAAGACAGAGGAAGGACACAATAAATGTATTTCTGGGCATATGCGAACTGAAGGAACCAATATATATAAACTCTTAATTAACTGTGAGTAAATTACAATTAACTTCCTTTTCTTTATGAATGCTGTCATCTAGTAAGGAATTCCTGTGCTATGGAAACAAAGTTGTATTTGTAAGCAGTGTTTAACAAGTAACTAGGATGCAGACAGAAATCCATGAATCCAAATCGTCTCATAGGTCAGCATTAAACCACTGGTATCATAGAGTGGATACCTCACAAGCAAGCTGTAGCACAAGAAGCTTATCCAGGGATGAATTCAGACTCTGAGTATATAAGACAAAGGAAGAACAATTGAAAGACCACTATTTTGCAAAGTATGTGGAAGGGTGGATCTGGTATAAAGGATCTTTTTTTATTTCTACTTACGTGTTTAACTGGATTGATGAAAGAAATGCGTGCACTTATCATTAACAAGAAAAGTCACAGTTTCTACAGATTCTGGTATTTTGCATATCTATATCTTCAAATGTACTAAATAGTGTACTTCCAAAATTGTCAATTATAGTTATGCCATGTAACCTGACAAGAGTTTCATTACAATAGTTTAATCAAATTTTAAAGGCCAGTAACTTCCAGGATTAGTTTTCACTGGACTTTGATTCCTTGCTTTTCCACATCTATATTGTCACATACCTTTTAATGACAATGACATGTGATATTTTCCTACACAGGAATGGAGCACTGATTTCACAGAAAAAAGCAGATCCAAAGAGGCACAGGGAATTATGTGATGCTATCTCTGCACTTTCAGTCAAACATTCAGATATGGATTGCAAGCACTGGTCTGTTCCAAACCAACAGTCTCCTTTTGTTTTTTCTGAATTTGCATTTATGATTCATAAAAAGCATAAAGAGTATCATGGAAGCACTGGTGTGTGTTAATAAAGGCTTTAATTTATAGGATGTATTTATTTCTTGTTCTTTTTGTTGACCATCTTCTACATACTATGGAAGAGAGCATTACCTGTCTCTCAGAGTGCAAGAGGAACCTATTAAAACTGACTGAAGCGGGAAAGGTTATGTTTCCTACTGGAGTGCTGGTCTAATCTGTGCCTGCCGCTTGGTTAAGCTCTTCAGTAGTAGGCGTGAGGATGTGAGAAACTCTTGCATCACCACTGCCTGTCATCAGGACTGGGAAATAGACTGACAGTTGTTTTTGTGATCTGTCCTCTCCTCTGATGCCCTTCTACCGACAACATGTTAATTTTCTACCAGTTTAAGGGGGACTTTAAAGTGTCTCATGGATCCATTGCTAGAATTTTTAACTTCAGTAAATTCAGTAAAAAGGGAATGTATTTCCCAGCCCTGTTCTTATAAATAACATAACACTTCCAGTAAACTTTTGTCAATAAAATTGAGAGAAATCATTGGTCCTTGATAGGCAGCTGGCATATACAGTTTCAGCTTGGATGATTAAGTAAAACTAGAAAAGCTGAACAGGCCATCAAAATAGAAAAAGACATGCTAATTTAGCAAGTGTACAAGTCCCCAGAATATAATTTTAGTCACTATTATTTATCTTTACAACATTAAAAAAATATAAATATATATATATAATGGAACAAGCTTGTAGAAAGAATGAACTCATTAGTTTAGCTGTAAAATGTTTTATGTACAAGGAATAGCTGGTGAGACCAATTTAAAGAAGCTGATGATTTGATAGAAAATAATACTGGAACAAATTTGCTTAAAAAAGCCTCAAGTCAGATGTCCTGGACTTTATTAAGGTATTTTCTGAAGGTTAGAGGCTATACATTCATCTTTTTGCCTGGCACTGTAGCAGTCTCTGCTGAATTCTCCATGCCCAGTACTCTTAATCTTGTAAGAAAACACTGTGGTGGTGTGCATGGCTGACTTTGGCTCCAGCTGACATAAATTATTATTGCTTTTGCAACTATAAAGACATGTGAGATAAACTTTTCTTATATTTATAGACATTGATAAAAATTCCATGGACTGGAAAGCAGAAGAAAAGGTCAGTACATGGTAAACTTCAGTCTGTTTGTTTCCAAGCCACAGGTATTGTGTGGAAGCAATGGAGTGTACAGTTTCCTCTCTGCATCCCTCAGTTGCCTTTGAGTAGATCCCATAAGGTCAAGGCAGAACTGTGGCTCTTTTACTGTAGAAAAACAGTTAGTAGTGTCTCATGAATGTTTGGCTGTTATCTGACCTCTGTAATATCTCAGAGTGGTGGGCAGGCTTATTCTGCACTGGAGCATTTAGAAGAACTTATCACTTCACAACATGCTGCTTTGTCTGAAGGTTGTAATTTAATTTACGTGTTGAGGGAAGTGCCCTAGCTGGATTTTCTGATCTTCTTAATATAGCTGAATGATAACTTTGGAGTGGGAAGGGGTTTTAATATTTTATTGTAAATATGATTGCTTCAGTAAGATGTTGAAGAGGAAACAGGAGG
The DNA here is from genome assembly GCA_013397795.1 of Orthonyx spaldingii. Taxonomy (NCBI): domain Eukaryota; kingdom Metazoa; phylum Chordata; class Aves; order Passeriformes; family Orthonychidae; genus Orthonyx; species Orthonyx spaldingii. The sequence continues at coordinate 223,915 of VZTJ01002317.1, read as the reverse complement.
AATGGCAAATATTGCACAGCCAAGTCATCTTACCTTTACTGTGGGATACCAGATCTGAGTACATTATTCTTTGTCTGCCACCTTCTGTATTGCATCTTGGACTTTCTGTAACCAAATTAGATGAATGAAGACTACTGGATGATTCTCTGCATTTTAAATGTCTCTGTGCTTCAGGAGAAAGAAAAAAAGAAGCAAGGGGTAGCTGTGCTCAGTTGAGGAGTGGTAAATATAGTCTTCTGTCTGTTGCTGGGTCAGGTGTTCTGAGAAGAAATTGAATGCATAGACTGAGAGACAGTATTTTCAGTATGGAAACCACAAGTCTTGGAAAGGGAGTTTTCCATAGATGGCTCCTCTTTTCCACAGATATAATTACCTTCATCTATACTGCTTCTTTAATGTATCATGTATCAAATATTTTTAGCTGCCTTTCCAGGAAAACCAGTTCAGAAATCCTATGCAGATTATTTTTATATTTCCATTAAATGAAATTCCATCATGGTTAATGCAAGATCAGCAAGAGCTCTTTAATTTCTGATTCATTGTGTTGAGTTGGTTATCTATATGGGAAGAAACTATGTTGCAAATGTTTAAATCTCCCGTTAAATGTAAATTATTCCAGTTTTAAATTCCAGATGAAAATAATGAAAAAAATTCTAGATAACAATAAACGTACCCTTCCTCAATGCAGAAGAGTGTGCAAAAATATTTGCTTAATAAGTTTAGACTCCTGAGGTGTGTATGCTCAGCAGAAGGAAATACATCCTGTGCTTAGATCACATTGTAAACATCAGCATGCACTTGTTTGCAGCGGGACCAGACTTAGACCTCTGCAAATATACCCAGTTTGAGGACAGAAAATCTTTGCTGTTAACAAAACTGATAAGTGATTCAGTGCTCAAGGTCCTTTAGTGTTGCTTGAACATAGTGAAGACAAAGCAAGGAAAAAAAGTAAAATCTTGGAGAAGATTGCTCTGTGATTTATTGGAAAAAACCTGAAAGGCAATGCAGTCATTGATCACAGTCAGCATGGGTTCACAAGGGGAAAGTTCTGCTTAAAAAACTTAATTTCCTTTTACAACAATCTTACCCACCTAGCAGAATAAGAGAAGCCAGTTAACTTAATCTTTTGGATTTCGGTAGAGTTTTTAATGTTGTCTCTCACAATATTCTTGTGGACAAAATGTCCAGCACACAGCTGGATAAACACATCATGTAATGGGTAAGCAACTGACTGATGGGCTGGGTACAATGGGTTACAGTGAATGGGGTGACATCAGGCTGGTGACCTGTGACTAGTGGGGTTCCACAGGGCTCCTCCTGAGGGCCAGTGCTCTTCAACAACTACATAAATGACTTGGACACAGGACTAGAAGGGATACTAATCAAGTTCATAAGTGACACTAAATTAGGAGGAGCTGTTAACTCCCTTAAAGACAGGGATCTTGACAAACTAAAGGGCTGGATAATCACCAACTGAACAAAGTATAACAAGAGCAAGTGCTGCATTCTGCACTTGGGAAGGGATGTACAGACAGACTGGGTAATGAGATGTTGGAAAGCAGTACCACAGAAAGGGACCTGGGGGTCCTGGTCTATGGCAAGTTGAACATGAGTCAGCAGTGCCCTGGCAGCCAGGACGGGCCAAGCGTGTCCTGGGGGGCATCAGGCACAGCCTTGCCAGCCGGGCAAGGGAGGGGATTGTCCCACTCTGCTCTGCACTGGGGTGGCCTCACCTCGAGTGCGGAGGGCAGTTTTGGGTGCCACAATATATTTCAGAATCACAGAATGGATCAGGTTGGAAGAAATCACAGCAAGTCACATTGTCCAATCTCCCTGCTCAAGCTCTTGTGAGAGCCCCAGCTGCAGTAGTGTATCCAGCTCTGGGACCCCAACATAAGAAGGCATCAGCCTGGAGCAGGTCCAGGGAAGGGCCACAGAGATGATCAGAGCACCTTTCCTCCTGTGAAGATGGATTAAAGAGTTGGGACTGTTTAGGCTGGAGCAGAGAAGTCTCCAGGGAACCTTCCAGTACATAAAGGCTGTCTACATAAACATAAAAAGAGATTTTTTACAAGAGCATGTAGTGATAGGACAAGGGTTGATGATGTTAAAATGACAGAGAGAAGGTTTAGATTAGATATTAGGAAGAAATTCTTAATTATGAGCGAGGTGAGTTTACCCAGAGAAGCTGTGAAAGCCCAGTCCCTGAAAGTGTTGAAGGCCAGCTTGGATGAGTCTCTGAGCAGTCTAGTCTAGTGAATGATGCCTCTGGCCATGGCAGGGATGGAACTAGATATCTTTAATGCCACTTAAAACACAAATCAGTCTATGATTCTGTGATTTTGTGGCACAGATTTTTTTTATAGGTATGTGTTGCTCATTCTTAAGAAAAACAGAAGTATCCCAGCTTCTATCTCTGCTTTTCAGATCAGTATCAGATAACTTAGAACTATTTAGTTGCAGCACACTCAGGTAGTTCCATTCCTTGAAAGTCTGTTGGTTTGTTTGCATTTTTTTCTTCTAATTTTCTGCTTTTAAAGCCACAGAACAACTTATAGCAATAATTTTCAAGTCTTTTTTTGTTTGTTTTTTAAAGATTGTTCTGTTTGTATTGTCTGAAGTCAATATCTAATAGGCCTCTGTAAGTGAAAACACATTTGAACCTGGAAATAGAGCTCCCTGAGTGTTTTCCTTTAGAATACTTTAATTATCATAAAATTTTATACAAAATGAGAGAAAATGTTCGTAAGTGTTAATTTTGTGCCCAAAACTATGGATCAAGATACTGTAAATTTAAAAAGTAAGAAATTGTCTTATTTCAGAACAAGATGACATTAGCCTGAATGTCATTATTTTGATGCATTGTCTGAAGGGAATTGGAATGCAGAGTCCTGACACCTATCATCTCTCGTGTGTGGCAAGGCCACCTCTGGATGACCCGTGTATCCTGCAGTGCAGCTTGGTCTGCTGCTTGTTCACCGGCCGGAGCAATGCCTCCCTGGCTCAGTGGCAGCTGTACTCTGCAGGACAGAACCTGGAGTCAAAGCAGACATTGCTGTCTATGGAGACAGCCTTAAGAACCACAAGTATCTGGGATGCAGGGATGATCACAAATACATGTCTCTACAGATCTAACTGACTGAAGAACATAAATTACCTGTAATTTCTGAATCACACTTTTAGCATTTTACTATACAAAGAATTAGCTGCTTCAAATTTTCATTTCGATTCTTAACAGAACCCTATTTTAATATTTTTAAAGAGGCAGAATTTTAATTTATAATGTTCAGAACAAATGTTTGTTTTATAGCATCATCCCTTTTACTGCATACGGAAACACAGTAAATGTGCAAAAGCATATTTCCCTGCAGTCAAATCCTTATGTATCCTACTGTCCTGAGGGTTGTGAGCATGCATCTGAAACCAGAAACTCTGGCTCATCCTGACTGAATAATAGTAAATACTGATGTAGCAAACTGTTGGTCAAGTTGCTCATGTGGCACATTCCAAATTCCCTGCATTCTCAAAGCCTAGAATGGTCTTAGATTACTCCAGTGTGTTGAAAACAGAATGCAACTTGGAACAGATTGGTCTAATTAATATTAAAATGTATTATTCTTATTATGTCAGAGCAGTAGAGCATGAAAAATACTACAACTACAGTGTAATAACCACAGAGTTAAATGGTTTCAAGAAGTTCACTGAACAAGACAAAAGAGGGATAGAAGAGACTGAGAAATTTAATCTGTTTTCCTTTTCTAGTTACAGCTGTCATCGCTATTGGCATGTCTGTCTAATCTGTTGGTAAAAAATCTCCAGTAATGCCAAGCACACAGTTATATGAAAATACCATAGCTATTCATGTGTTTATTGAAAGTTATAACAACATCAAAAGAGAAATCTGTTGTGGCCAATTATTCTGCCTTCAGTGCACATTCTGATCTTGAACCCAACCAAGAGAGGACCTCCTAATGTACAGAGATCATCTGTCATGAGAGAGATTTAGCAGATCACACGCCAATCTCCATGCTCCTGCTTGGAGGGCATGGGGAGGCCAATTATTGCTTTCTGCTGAAACTTTGTGCCTGAGGTCTCTGTCAAAATTTGTAGATGCCTCTGGCTTAGTTCAGAGTGGTCTATTATTAGCCAAACACAGAAATTACTTGTACTTTTAGGACATGTACTGCTGGGTTTTTTTCTGATATAGCTGAGAATCTGGGCTGCTAAGCTTCTGATTTTTTAAATATGGAGAATAAGTAAATTAAATATTTTTCTTTCAGCCTTCAAATGCAAGAACACTTAAAATTTTCATCATGTAGCAAAATTCCTTTTGACGTCCCTGAAGCAAGAACACCCATCTAAAGTGTGTAGTTAATGATTCTATGGTTAGATTTTCCTGATGAACTTGTAAGGTACTGGTTAGCTATAGCTCTTGTGTCTCAAAAGGTATAAATTATTTTTATCTCTTACGCTGCACAAAAACTTGATGCTTGCACACATTGGTTTCTTCCCTACTCAGCAGCTGTCATCTTATCAAGATTTTGTACAGGATCTCATATGTGGAAAAATAAATGCTCTGTTCCCAGGTGATGTGGCTGCCCATCCATATTCATTAGGGCTGATGATGTTTTCCTTCTTTTTCTTCTGATTTGTCGTTATAGTGATCACCTCCCTGGTCATGGTTTAGTGATTAGTCTTGCTATGTGTCGTTTCATTCCTTAGGTAGAAACAAATCCTCACCTGCATCCGTCTGTCAGTGATTGTGTTAAAACAAAGGTATTACCATTCCAGGGCAGAGCTGAGGTCCATTTAGACTCCTGTCTCTAGTAATGGTCAGTACCAGAAGCATCATGGAAATGAACAAGTGTTATTTGCCTCCCATTCCTGTGAACTATCTCCTGCCATTAAGCATGCAGTTGCTTTATCTTCCAGTTTCTTGTTTCTGTTGTCTTGTTTTTGACTTGTCATCTTTTTTGGTTTTGGTATTGGTCTTGTTTGGCTGCTTGGTTGGTTGCTTGATTTGCTTCTTTTTTGTGTTGTTTTTTTTCCTAATCTTAATTTGGTTTCATCCATAACAAATAATTTTGATAATGACCTGGTTTCTCAGTAGAAAAATCTGAAACTAGGGGAGTTTTGCTATGATATATGTTGGTCTTTGAAAATAAATACGGTAATTTCACTTGTGCCAGCAATGATCTGCTGGTGTTGATGATAACAATGTGAGAAGACGGAAGGAGAGATGTTGAGGCAATCTAAATAAGAATGTAATGTTCTGTCTAGCAGAGCTCATTTTTTAAAGTGCAACTTATAAAAAATAGATCTGCGATGTCTGTGGTCACAGGAGTTTCTATGGGTACCAGTGCAGTGCAAGGACAAAGCCTTACTCTGACATACTAGGCAGTACTAATGCAAAGGATGGAAGAGGGGAAATCATGGAATTAGGAACATCTTTTCTCCCTTTGCTCCTCGTATGTTGCTATTCATTCTTTCTATGTACTTCTGATCAGATACCATTTAGATGGTAACCAGTTCATTTTGCTCAACAATGAATGCAAGCTTTTCTTTTATTCTGCATCTGTTTTCATGAAAGATACCAGGTGGATATGGAAATTGAAGTCCTTCACCTACAACAAAAAAGCTACATCAACCAATGTAAGCAATCCTGTGCTCCCTGTTGTGTTGGGGCAAAGGGGAACTGAGTTTTCACTGTATTAATTTTCTGTTTTCTGTGTCATCATTTTTTACAGGATACTTATTAGAAGTCACCATTCCTTAGGAATGGGCTGGAGGTTAGGAATGGGATGGAGGTTACTAAACAGTTATCAGATGACAAGTGGACAAGTTTTTGATCAAATTATGTTAGAAAAGTCCATGTGTTTGTTTAAAAGAGCTTCTGTGGAGGTTATCATTGGAACATTTTTGGTTACTCTGTTTCCTAGAGGATGAGGCTTATCTGATCCTGCATTCTTGCCTGTGAATGTGTTTGTGTATGTCTGTTTGTTTCCCTTTTTTCTTGGAATGACTTTTGCACCTTGAGAATCCTTAGTTATATGCAAAGACAGTCTCAAGAAACAAAATTTCTGCAAGTCATGTGAGGCAGAAAACATAAAAACTCTGCTGAGGAAACAATGTACACCACATACCCATATGAAAGATACTTCATTAGTTATTCAGATCATTGAATTTTTTGTTTAAAATATGTCCATTGCATCCTCTTCTTTTGTTTGGTTTTACACTATTAAGAGGAGACTCCTTGGTATGTGGCATCACCTTATTGGTTTACCTTTAGGGAGGGTAATTAATATGATCCTAGAATTGGGTTCATTTTTTTCTCCAAGCACCTCAAGCATTTTCTTTGTCTTTGGGATGATTTTTTTTTTTAACAGAATCATAGAATGTCCTGAGCTGGAATATATCCACAAGGATCTTTGAGACCAACTCCTGGCTCTGCACAGGACACCCCAAGTCACACCATATGCCTGAGAGCGCTGTCCAAACTCTTCTTGAACTCTATCAGGCTTGGTACTGTGACCACTTCCCTGGGGAGCCTCTTCCAGTACCCAATCATCCTCTGGGTGTAGAACCTTTTGCTGATATCTGACCTCAACCTTCCCTGACACAACTTCAGGCCTTTCACTCGGGTCCCATCACTGGTCACCACAGAGAGGAGATCAGTGCCTGTCCCTCCTCTTCCCCCCATGAGGAAGTTATAACTGCGATGAGGTCTCCTCTCAGTCTCCTCTTCTCCAGGCTGAACAGAACAAGTGACCTCAGCCACTCCTTTTGGTTTCCCCTCTTTTTTATTAAGTAACAATTATTTTGGCTGAAATTATCAACTCAAACCACTTAGAAATTCAAAAACCATTTTTCAGTATAAACATGTAGAACCCTAATTTGTAGGAATTTACATATTTTCATTTTTTTTCAGTGAAGTAAATAGAGTTCTCCAAGTAGTTTGCAAAAGTAATAGCAGAGTTTTGCTTCATCGTATGTTGACTCTGTCCTACCTTGCAAAACAATTTTATTTCATAAATTTGTCTTTTATGTACAGAGTGTTCATTATAATTCATATTACTATCATTTAAATAAGATTAAATCATCAACATTTCTAAACCATCTTGCAGACATGGAAAGAAATACACCTGCAGGTAAGGTCACTTAGAAATCGTTTTTCTAAATAGTTAATGAACAGGATTTTTCCTGTTGTGTGTGCGTGAGGGGGAATGTCACCGGGGTTTTTTTATAGTGCTGTCAATCAAATGCCCTCACCTATATATTTGTTTTTCCCCCTAAATGTTGTTTACTCTCTGTGATCAGAAGGATTGTCTGCTGCTCAGAGGGGAGGCTACCACCCATCACAGGTTTATACAGCTTCCACTGCAATAAAAGACACATAACACCCACTTTCTACTAAAGATACAGAGTGGTACAACAAAAACGGTGTCTGAATTTGTGCCACGAAACTAAGCTATACCTTGGAAATGAGTCTTCTGGTGGGGTTTCTCTGAGTGCAGATATTTATATCATGGTCTCATTCATGGCCCAGGACCACAACCAATCTTTTTGTGTTTTGTCCTGTTTGTCCAGGCAGTCTTGGCACCAGGCTGGTCCATGACACTGACCTTCAAAGCCCCATTTCAGGAAGATGGCTACACTGCACTCTTCTGCAAAGGGGTTAAATGCAGGGCAGAGAGGCAGAAGACAATACTGCTAGCTTCATGCAAAGATGTTTAGGTGGGGATTTTTCTTAAAATACAGACTGAATAACTGGATGTGACATGCAGAGTATAACTCTTGATGCAATATCGTTTTTTTCTGAACTGGAGAGATGGTGACCACATAACATCCCAATGCCATGGCAGCAAAGGAACAATTTGCTGTTAAGTGAAAGTTTGCGCTCACTATGTGCTGGGCTGTACGGTGGTGGGTGATGAAGTAGTAATGGAAAGTGATGAGACTGTACAAGAAAACAAAACAAATGAAGTGAAATGAGTACTGTGAGAATACAACAGGAAAGAAAGTAATACCAGATATTGAAAATCAAGTTAGCAGCCATCTTCTAGATTTAGAATTCAGTAAGTTGAGTAAGCAATGAATTTCAGATTTGTTGTCAGTAGTCTAAGTGTTACTTGAATTTTTTTTTCTTTTATCTAACAGTGATTACATATGTGCTGTGAATTAAAGCCAGGCTATTAAGAACATGCAAACATTGACTGTTGTATGATGAATTTGTATCTTTTTCATAATGGACAATTCATAATAGAGCAGTATTAAGATGTAAAAGAATCACGAGCCATAATTTTTAAAGCAATGATTAGATTTTTCTGAATATTTAGTGTAGGAATTTAAAACATTTTTCATTGATTAGAGTCGTTATGCTTCTTAATAAAGGCCTGCTGTCACAGTGACTAGTTTGTACTGACATCACTGGTAAAATAATTTTATGCTCAGCCTCATATTCAAACAGGTTGTTACACATTTGATTTGCACCAAGAGTGGAGGAAATTAGTTGAAAGAAGAGTGCTTCCAACATACTGTCCTTTAACAAGACAGGGTTTGCTTTCAGTACTGGCAAAGATCTTTTCTATGGTGGTTTAATGTGTCTATCCTTTCTTCTCCACTAGGACATCCTGCATACAGCTGACAGTCTTGATGAGGAACTCCTCAAGGAAGAGTTGTTGAGAAACAGCCTGCATCATCTTCTCTGAAGGACCTATTGGCACAAAAGCATTTTGAAGTTTCAGAAATTAAGACTTAGTCTGCTAGCACAGTGCCCTTCAAATTCTTAAGGTTTCATACGGCAGGGATAACTTTTCAACAAAATGAGGTAGACACAGAAGGAGCAGACAGGTACAGCTGCACACCTGGAATGTGTTGACCGTTTGTAAATTTGCATATTTACTTTACTCAGAGGCCTAGATACTGAGATTCTGAGCACGTCCTTGTCATTTTAGATATGTGCTCAGGATAGGGGTCTGTCCTTCTAAACATGCAGATGAAACAACTGTTGGAAAACTGAATTGCAGGGAGAACTCATCCCTGGTTTTGACATTCCCCTACTTCTAGATAGCAACAAGGGGACCCATTTTACTGGGTAATCAAAGCAAAAAAATTGTACAGCTCTACAACTAGACCTAAAGTGTCCTCTTGCTGGCCACCTCCAATGAAGTGGGGCTGTAGAGAGAAAAACCTCAGATTTTAAAACCAAACTAGCAAAAACCTTGTGCAGAGCCTGGTCTGAATTGTCCGGATGCATTTGCCTCTCCCAGTGATGTAGACAAGAAGCATGTGAGGAATCCTGCCTAGTTCTTCCTTGTTTTTTCTGCAGCAGACAACAATCAAGCAGTATTACTATTTGAAGGCAAACTCCAATTTTGTATACACTTCCTGCTGTCACAATTCATTGGAAAGTAGGCTTCCATTTTAGTTTGGCAGTGCAGAGAGCAAATTAAATGGTTTTATATTTCTCTTGCCATAGCTGCAAATGAAGAGGGTTTGTATGAAGCTGACATTTGCAATATAGTGTTAGTTTTGGCTAATCTGCCTCCCCTGCACTGGTATCCAAACCAAATACAAAAATAGGAGGAGACACAATTGCTGAATAGATTTGAAGGGCTTTCCCAGGCATGACTATCAATTCTGGGAACAGAAAATAGCATGGGGTGCTGTTTATTCTTTCAAATTTTTGTACTAAAGCTATGCATAGATCTGGAGACTTAGCAACTTTTTAACACTAGGATGTTTTATGTGCTGTTTGGTGTGAAAAAATGCAGTCAATAGTCCACAAAGTTCAGCTAAAACTAAAATTTATCTTTATGGGGAGTCACAAAGCCAGTGGTATATATTGTGATTTTAAACAGTGAGTAACTATTACTACATTATAGTGACAACTCTCAGAATATCTACAAATGCAAATATCTATAATGGAAAAATAAGAGAAAGGTAACACTGTCAAGGTTGGCTTATTTGTTGAAATGACTCATTGTGGATCATTGCACATGGTGCACAGAAAAATGTACAACATATTTGGCACATGGGGACACTTCCACACCCACATTCTTGGAGGAGTGCACGGGATTTGAAAGGAGGCTGCAGCCAGGGAAAAAAAGCCTAGGTAATTTTGTGCCTTCAATCACAGTGCAGATGGGGTACTTTTTATTAGTGTGGACATCCAGAGCAAAGTGAAGCAGGACATACAGATAACTATGTTCAGGGCATTTTTTGACTTCTGATTGCATAAGATTTACTGTCAAAACCCTTTTGATGGAGGGTTCTGTTGTGTTTTTTTGTATTATAGTATTGTGTTGCTGAACCCGTCCTGCATGTCACTCCAAAAAGACGTGGGACTCACCTTTGGTGAGAAAACAGAAGAGCAACATGCTGCACTGTGTTGCTAACACTGCTTTCAAGTATTTGTATCAATATCTTTGAAGATATGTTTATCACTGATTGTAGTACAAAACTGTATAGAACATGAGAGCTTACTAAATTCTTTATCTTTGTGTTTATTAGCTCAAAAGCAGGGCAATAGCAAAACCCTTAGTCATGTATTCTGTACCCCAGAACTTTTTATTAATAATATTCATACTTCAAGTTGCAAAATATAACCATCTGAATTACAGTACTGTCATATTTTCCCATGTATTATTAGAAAAATCACTAAGATTTAACTCTGCATATGATCGACGTGTGATAGGAAGGAGTTGGAGTGGGTGACAAGTCTGTTCAGCTCAATGCAATTACTCTTCACCGTGGGAGACTGCGTTCAAGCAGCCTGGCATCAACAAAGCACCTGGTCTCAAACTTTTCATCACTGTTTTCCAGAAACAGCTGCCAATGACACCAGCCTGCATTTAGTTATTTCCTGGTTTTTGAAGGCTTGACTCTATGACCTAATATACTTTGTTTTTTGTAGCTCTATGTATAATGTCACACCAGTACAAAACGGTGCCTGAAGGCTTGGGAAAAAAAAGCCAGTCCTTGTTTAGACAGTTGTTTTTTGAAAAGGTTTGTTGTGCAACTGGTCTTTTAAGTAGAATTTCATAAAAGCTTGATGCATGTAAAGAAAGATGTGCTTTCTCAAATTATTGTAATAAAAGGTTATACTGTCACTTAATGGTGCACAACCTCAAAGACTAGTACACAATCTGTATTTCACTTTTTCAAGGTCTTCTACGGAGTCTTTTTTCAACCTGAAATAAATGGAGTGTAATGTCTGAAATGAAATAGAGAGATGAAAGGTCAGATATGACCTAGAGAATTCACTTGCAGACAACAGGGGATATGTGAAATGCCTATTTCTGGTCTGTCTGCATTGTAGAGCTTATTGTCTCCCAGCAGCAAGCCTCTGCCTTTCCTGCCCAGCTGATGGAAAGGAGGAGGAATAGCTTTGATGTAAGACACTGAGGTGTACTACTATCGCTTGGGGATCTCAGACTCTGTGGAAATTATCAGCGCTTTGCCTAGGGCTCACCCTTACCATTTTGTTCCGCAAAGCCACATTTCCAGTCCCAGAGTTTGTTACAAACTTGCATAGCTACAACCCGTACCAAACCCATGCTGTAATTCCTCTGAAGGCCACACGACCCTTCTTACCGCAATGAAGTTGATGGTGACCTTTGCAAGCATGAACACCTTTCATGGTGCTCACAGTAAAAAGAAGTGAACAACAATCTTCATAAAGAAATTAGCATTTTAAGCTCTCCACAGGCAGCAGTTTTATACTAAATTGCAGTGGCTGACTTGGTGTTGCCCAGAAGGTAGTTCAACAGTTTCCTGCTGCAATACACAGTTAAAAATGGAAAGTATAAACAGCCCTATTAGGAAAAGCTGGTCACTGAATGAGAAATATTTGTTGCAGGGATAACTGAGATATTTTCCAAGTACTTGCTTGTACACTTAACCCAGAAAAAACAAATGAAAAGATTGATCCAGTCTTGGTACTGGACCACCAGGCCATTGGTCTCAGGTAATTTTCGCAGAAGCGACTATGTAGTCCAGCCTACATTTCTGTTCAGACTGGTGTACCTAGTTCTGCATTGCTGAACAGGGAAAGTGACAATGTTACTCAATTGGGG
>VZTJ01002317.1:187275-211829 GCA_013397795.1 Orthonyx spaldingii | reverse complement strand
TGGGGGGGGGGGGGGGGGGGGCTGGGCTTTGTTCATTTTGGTTTCATCTGCTTTTGATTATATATCTCTCTTCCCGTTTCTCCTGTACTTAATAACTTGACATATTCTGAAAGTAGATCACAACAGTGGCACCTGAAACAAACGATGTTTGCAGTGTAAATGTACAAAAGGGATTTTTTGGCCCCTTTGTTTCACATTTTGTTCACATCATTCATTGCTAAGAAATCTAGTATTACATTTGAAAAGACAGGAAACACTCTAGACTGAACCTTTGTAGTTTGCTGCAAGTCCCTGGATGTGGTAGGATCTAGTTTAGCCATTTGGGACAGGGACACATCTGCAAATGAGCAGTTTTAAAATGCTGTTGCCAGACATCCACAGGCAGTATTAATAGAGAAGTATCTTAACTCCTTTACTTAGCATGGGAGAAATATTTTGGTTTTTTTCAAGGGCTATGGACAGAGGTAGCTTTGAAGGAGACTGTGCTATGAGTTAGAAAATTTGTACTCCCTGTCTCAAGTATCTATTATTGAGCACACCTTTGAAGCAGAATTGGATGTCGATATGAAATGGAGAGTACTGCTGCAGGTGACTGAGAAGTCACCCAGACTCAAACCCCCTGATTTCTCCCAACTTGGGAAATTGACTGGGAGAGGAGGAGAGGAAGGAGCTTTTATATTTGTACTGCCATGATGTCCGAATAGGAGTTGAAGGAAGAAAATATATCACACTCAAAAAGTACTTTTCACTCACTGCATTTGTGCTTCATGGTAGGTCTAGTGTCATGATACTCCCATTTTGTCTATGAAGCCTGTAACAGCCAGCCAGCGCAATGTGGCAGGGCAGGGACATCCTCTCTTGGTGTCAGAAATCTGTGTGGCTGAAGCTCTGTTTGAGCTGTAGTGTTCAAGCGTCTTTTGAGAACAGTTTTCATGGAAAGAATTGCACAGCTCCATCAGAAGTTGCTTTCTAAAGTGCTTTCAAAGGACAGCAATAAGAATCAAAATCCTCTACAGGGAAAAGTTTGAAAAGACTGAGGTTTATTGAGATGAATGTGACTGGATAAGGTTAAAGTACGAATGAAAACGAGTTTGGAGTCGATGTAGAACACCAATATTTGCATTCCTGGCAACTTTGTTGGTTTTGCTTACTGAAGATACTCGTAGAATAGGAATCCCCTTTCTTCAAATTGTTTGCTGAATCAGTGCTCTGGACAGGGTCCAGTTTCTTATCTATCGGGGATCAAGTTACCCTACTTTCCCTGTTTTCGTATGAGAACAATGATTAATGGAGATGTCTGCCACTAAAATGGTGATGACACTTCTTAACTTACAACCCTGTAGCTGAAACAAGTGGGTACAATTTTGAGCTAATATCTTGAGCTATCACAACCTTATATCTTACATTGTCTTCTTCTTTTTACTGACATGATGTAGATACAAAACAATAGCATATTTGAGGGATAATCTATTAAACTGTGCTGATGCAAGCTATTTAAAAGGCAAGAGGTCAAGCAGTGTCTCCAAACATAGCACAAATCATGTAAAAAAAAAAACTAACCCAAAAAAATCACCATAACATTCTGAAGAAAACTATAAGAAAGCAGAAAGTCTTTCCAACCACTAAATTACTTTGGAAATCCTCCTAACTTACAATCTTGCACAATGTTAAAGAAATTAATTTACTGAAAAAGCACACAACACACAGTGTTCAGGAAAAATATTGGTTACTCAGAGGACATCTATCTCAATATTTCAATATTTAATTTTGAATCCATATTTTAAAAAGTGTTAGAAGTTTAAAATGAAACCCAAGAAACTGGTTTAGATGCAAGCAACAACTGCAAACTAAATCCTTTTTTAAACCAAGCTAAAAGACTGGTGTACCACCAGTGACTTGTATGTATTAAAAAAATTCTTGCTTTAGATGGACAAATTTTTACAACAGTGGTGATTTTTATCGGGTGTGTATTTTGTAAATCAGCTTTGCAAACACTTCCTGAATAATAAGCCTCTGAAATACTTTTGTACTTTATTATATTTGACACTGGTGACATCTTGTGGTAATTTTAGTCAAAGTAAATGGCATTTATTGCTCTTGCCATCCTTACTCTGCAGACTGACTTACTGCTGAGTGATGGGAGTACTGCAAGTGATAAAAGAGTGGTGTATAGCTTCATGCTGAGGAGATATTGCATATTTTAATAAAATAAAACTAGCCTAAGTTAAGTGTCAAAAGAAATCTCACCCTAGCCACAGAAAGGAGAAAACAAAATCAAACCAGTTATAATTGTAATTAATCTGTACCAGAAAGTTAATGATTTCTTCTGGAAAAGACTAAACTCCTCTTGCTGAAGACAGCTGGTTAATAAAGCTATGGGACAGACGGGGAAGCGTGTATGTAACTTTGAGATAAAGGGGAATGCAAATGTCACAGTCCTAAGCCTCCCCTCTTGTATGTGTTCTGACTACAACAAAATGACATGGATATTTTGTCATTCCCAAAGTTACAGTGAAAGTCCACTACTAAGTAAGAACTATCAGTACAGTACAAAGAAAACAGCTGATGAATCCTGTAAAAATCTGACCGCTTTATTTGCTGTTTTAAACCAAAATACCTTATCCTGATCACTAACAAGGAAGAAAGTGTCACTGTAAGGCAAGTAGTAGGCCAAATTGTCAAGTGACATAATTTTGTGACTGCCTAGCATGGTCATAGAGACATGGATAGTTTTATCTGCTCTTGCAGGAAATGTGGTTGAGGTGTTCATGTTGTTGTAATTTTCCCTGGCACTCTATATGTTTTGTTTAAAGACAGGGGTATGTTGCAGAGCTAGGAAAGGAAAAAAGTAGTAAAGGTACAGCTTCCATGAATGCTGGCCAAGGATATTTGACCCTGTGACTTGCTTAATACAAGGGCAAAAAATGTGGTTTTGAGAAGGGTTTGTAAGAGTCCCACATATATGTTATACTTAGCAATGAACTATAATGGTGGCAACATCAATGTAATCTTGGATTTCAGTTAGGTACTGAAATTTAAATGAGAAGGACACTTGAAATTCCCCTTCCAAGGCACAGCCCAAGCACCCATGGCAGAACCAATGCAAGTGATCAGTTTTGGTGGAAATCAGCAGTCTGCACTGGTACCAGTAGCATCACAACATTAAAGAAAGCATTGGTGCATCTAAGAATGAAACTCTATAGCTTTAGGACATATCTATCTATGATATATAGAAACGATGATAAGCAAGTACCTCTGGGAATACCAGAAGGACTAAGATACACATTTGCACAAAAGCTTTTAGATGACCACAAGATAAAAAAAAAAAGTTAGGAAAATCAGGGATTTCATGTCTTAGAGTTTGTGTGTAGAACACTAACTGTTTGAACTGCCCACGTTTTGAACAATCTGGTCTAGGTCTGATAGCAGGAGAATATTACAAAATAAGGTCTCAGAGATGCATATCCAAAATTGCATTGAAAGCAATGACAAAAACATCTGATAAGGATTGTTAATTGCCTAATTCCGCTCTCTCATAAAACACTTTAAATTGTCTAAAAAGCTTTACCCTGGTTACTACTAGTATTTCACCATGCTAGAGACATTTTCAGTGGGAGCATTAGGCAATTTATCACCATGTATGATCTAAGTTTCAAAAATAATTGGAATTTATTTGTCATTTCTTTTAGTGACATATACAAATGATAGGCTACATGAAACACAGAATCATGGAATGACTGAGTTTGGAAGGCACCTCTGGAGGTCCCGTGGCCTAACCCCCTGCTGCAGCAGAGTCACCTGGAGCTGGTTGCCCGTGACTGTGTCCAGACAGCTTTTGCAGATCTCCAGTGGGGGAGACTTGACAAACTCTCTGGGCAACCTGTGCCAGTGCCCAGTCACCCTCACAGAA
Source organism: Orthonyx spaldingii (assembly GCA_013397795.1). Taxonomy (NCBI): domain Eukaryota; kingdom Metazoa; phylum Chordata; class Aves; order Passeriformes; family Orthonychidae; genus Orthonyx; species Orthonyx spaldingii. Next base: position 207,919 of record VZTJ01002317.1, on the reverse strand, counting down.
AAAAAAGTTTGCTGTAGTTTAGAAAGTACTTTCTGTGTTTCAGCCTATGCCTCTTGTCTCTGGTCCTGTGATTGAGCACCACTGAGGAGAGCATGGCTTTCTTTGTTGCACTCTCTCTTTGGGTATTTTTAGGTCTGGATGAGTTCTCTTTCCTGGGCTGAACCCATCTCAGCTTTTTCTCACAGGAGACAGTCCTCAGTCTCTTCAACATCTACTAAGGATTATTGAAAATGGCCTTACAGTGGTATGAGCCAGTTAACAGCACTCATGGGTGCATCCCAACAGGGCTCTGGTATGTTCAGATTGCTTAAGTTTCCTCGCCCTGATCGTCTTCCACCAAGGAAGAATTCCCTATGCACTTTCCTTTCTCCACATTTTCCATGTGTCTCTGGGTTTTCTGAAGGATGGGATTGCTAGTAAAGACTGAGGCAAAGAAGGCATTCTGTACCACAGTGTTTTCTATGTCATAGAACCATGGAACATAGAATCGTTTGAGTTGGAAGGGGCTTTAAAGATCATCTAGTTTCAATTCGTCCCTGTTGTGGGAAGGAACACTTTCCGCTAGATCAGGTTTCCAAGATCCCCATCCAATCTGGCCTTGGACATTTCCAGGACATCCACAACTTCTCTGGGCAACCTGTTTCAGTGTCTCACCACCCTCACAGTAAATAATATTTCCTGATATTTAATCTAAACCTACTTTCTTTCAGTTTGAAGCCATTCCCCCTTTTTCTGTCACTATATGCTCTTGTACAAAGTCTCTCTCCAGGTTTCCTGTAGGCTCCCTTCAGGTACTGGAAGGCCACAATTAGGTCATCCCAAAGCCTTCTTTTCTCCAGGCTGAACAAATCCAGTTCTCTCAGCCTTTCCTCACAGGAGAGGTGCTCCAATCCCTCCAATATTCTGGGCGACCCCCCTCCGGACTCACTACAACAGTTCCATGTCCTTCCTGTGCTGGGACTCCAGAGCTGGATGCAGCACCGCAGGTGGGGTCTCAGCAGAGCAGAGCAGAGGGGCAGAATCCCCTCCCTGGCCCTGCTGGCCGTGCTGCTTTGGATGCAGCCCAGAACACGTTTGGCTCTCTGGGCTGTGAGTGCCCATGGCTGGGTCATGTCCAGCCTCTCACCCCCCAGCACCCCCAAGTCCTTCTGGACAGGGCTGCTCTGATCTGTCCATCCCCAGCCTGTGTTGGTACCAGGGGTTGCCCTGACCCGGGTGCAGTACCTTGCACCTGGTCTTGTTAAAACACGTGAGATTCCCAAGGATCCACATATCCAGCCTGTCCAGGTCCCTCTGGATGGCATCCCATCCTTCAGGTGTGTCAACCATATCACTCAGCTTGGTATCATCTGCAAATCTGCTGAGGGTGCACTCAATCCCTCTGTCTATGTCGTTAATGATATTAAATAACACTGGTCCCAGTACTGACCCATGAGGGACACCACTTGTCCCCGATGTCCATCAGGACTCTGTGCCATTGACCACTACCCTCTGGATGCCACCATCCAACTAACTTCTTATCCATCTAACAGTCCACACATTGAATTAATCTCTTTCCAATCTAGAGAGAAGAATGTTGTAGGGTCCTGTGTCACAGGCTGTACAAAAGTCCAGATAAATGACATCTGTAGCCCTTCTCTTGCCCACTGATGTCATCACCCCATCATAGAAGGCCACTGGGTAGGTCAGACAGGACCTACCCTTGGTGCAGCAGTGCTGGCTGTCCTAAATCACTTCCCTGTCCTACATGTGCCTTAGCACAGCTTCTAGGAGGGTTTGTTCCAGTCATCTTCCTAGGCATGCAGGGGAGGCTGACAGATTGGTAGTTCCCAAGGTCCTTCCTTCTATTCTTTTAAAAAATGAGTATGATGTTTTCCTCTTTCCAATCACCCGGGACTTCACCTGAATGCCATCAGTTTTCAAATATCATGGAGATTGGCTTGGCAAGTACATCAGCCAGTTCCCTCAGGACTCTGGGATGTACCTCGTCTGGTCTCTTAGTCTTCTGTATGTACATGCAGGTTCTTTTCCTTTCACCAGAGGGACTGAGAACACCACCTGGGCCCAAGAGACCAAGTTTTCCCTAGCAGTATCATTTCCTTTCCCATAGAAGATCAGCAGAGGTATTAGTCAGAGAGCTAGACAAGCTTCTGCAGTCCCTATACATTATGCTGGACAGAGGACCCTGGCAGGCAGTAAATCTCTCTAACTGGTATATCAGGTAAACAGATGGCTGCTTCTGTCCCCTGCAGCAAGGAGTCACCTGTTGCAATTAATTACTGTTTCCTCCTGGTGGTATTGCATGGTTTAGAGTCAGGTGGACCAGATAATTTGTTTGAAGGTGCATGAAGCTCCTACTCAACTTTGAGGATAGTTGGGCTACCTATTACATAGCTGCAAGCTTTTAAGTGAGATAAGAGCCTTCCTCTTTGTGCCATAAGTCACCTGCTTTCATCTTTTCCATTCTCCGGAGGTTGCACTTACCTTCATATTAGGCTGCAGGTGGGGTTGGTGGCTTTTCAAGATGTTGAGTCTCAGAGAACATTCTGTCTATCTCCTTTTTTCTTCCCTTATGCTGTGCAACCTGATCACTTCCTCCAGTAACTCCTCATCTTAGCAGCAAAGATCCTCCAAGACATTACAGCTCCTGAAACAAATTAAAATAAAACAACAGATTTTTTTATGGAAGCATACTAAATGTGAAAGTAGCTGCTGAAGTACAAATGTGTCTTCAGGCTGAACATCCTACTGTTATCAAAGAACTGTTTCACTTGCCAGAAATATCTTTCCCATGTTAGCCATCTCAAACTTCGGCCACTGCATGTTATCACTATGTGTCCATGCAGGGATACTCCTTCACGCCACATCTAAGGTGTAGCTCAGTTTCTGTGTAAAGGTAACACCTCTAACTCCTTTACACAAAGACAGTCTATCTTTACAGCCATTAAGTCAGTGCAGGGCTTCCATATAAAATTGAAACTAAAAGACAAACAAACCCCTACAACAAAGCAATGTAATGTAAGTTACAGAAAGTTTTTATATTAAATGTTTGACAAGTTACAAAGATTTTCATACTGAACTGCTGTGAAAATGACCATTAAGTGTACATCTGTCTCTGGGAATGATGATGCTCAAGAAAAATTATCAGCATTTAGAGAAGGCTTTACTGCAGTCTCACAGGTAGCTTGGAGCAGCAGAGAAACACTTTCTGTGAAAACACTGTTTTGAAAATACAGATATATGATATAAATATGTCAAGGCATGGCTAGGGGAACAGGCTTCAGCTACTTGCCAGCTAGGGCTTCTGGTTTTGTCCAGGCTTGTAAGCATTGGCTCAGAAGGGAGGATGTGAAACAAATGTGAACAACTGCTGCTGGACCAGATGAATGGTTATTCCACAGAGGGAACTGTAAGTAAAGCATTGTCCAGCCTCAGATACCAGGATCACTCTAAGCTGTTTGTGAGTGCTCCTACCTGCAGGTTACTTGAATGCCAAAGGAAAAAAATCTAGTGCCTTCATATTTTTGTGTATCAGCTCTGGTAGGATAATATACTAGTGGATCAATTGTTGCACTATGGGACAAATTATGCACAGAGATCCAAATTATTTTCTCAAGACACTCTTGAGCCATTGCATAACTTCATTGATAGGAGAACATTTCGCTTTCAAAAAAGTAAAAGGGGCAGCTCCGAGAGGAACAGCTTGTAAAAATCAGTGGTGAAGCAAACTAAAGGAATATTTGTGAAAATGACCGGATTTCTAAATTCCACCTCTTATATTATTATATTAATGGGGTTTACAGATATTGAGGTTATGGCCCAGGACAAATAAGCATTTCTCTCTGCACACATTTTTTTCCCCAATCATACTTCCAGCATAGTGAGAACACTATTCTGAAATTGGTGTTCACATTTGAAGCTCCTAAAGTCTTTCATGCTGATCTAGTCATGCCATACAGGGTGTACAATGTGCCATACAGGGCATGTTGTTTTATGGCAGGTTGTCCTACCTCTATTTCACTCTTGTGGCATCCTTGCCATCCACAGCTTGGCTGTTCCTGAGTCACTTTTTTTGTCCACAACCTGGGACATCCTGCTCCACTGGTTAGCCCTTGTCTGTGAAGCCCTGACTAGCTTGTGAGAAAGCAGCCTGTGTTTTATTCTGATGAAAAGCTCTATTATTCAACTGCCTGGAGGTCTTCATGTAGGTGAGCTACAGCTATGTGAAGAGTTTATTGCCTATTCAGTAGTGGTGCAGTTGGGTGCAGCACCTTCTACTTCCAATGGGAGAGTAGACAGGAATGTGCTTCGGCTGGGACCTGGACCTCTCTTGTCCTATATAGGAGCTGGAAAGCAACACAATGGCATGAAGCAACTACGTTCATGCAGCACAAACCATGCAAACAGACTATGTTCAGTGAATGACATTGTGGGCTGCTGCTTTGATGGCTGATTAGGAGGCTGGAGTCTTATGGATAAGTCTTTTGAGTTGTGTCAGTAATGCCTAACTGGGATGCTGGGCACAGAGGAAAACACGGTAGGCTGTGAAATGCAGATGGTTGGATGTACTATGCTGCTGATTTCTGTGGAGGTATTGAGACAGCATTTGAGTCAAAATCAGATACATGGTCCTCTCTAACAAGATTCAGGCACAAGTTTTCTGTGTGGTGCAGGAAGCACTTCTTTCTGGTATGTTCCCTGTTCCTGCTTTGATGAAAGGATGACTCAATATTCTATGGAAATAGCAATATATTTTGTGAAGCATGATGATGTGAACTTGTGAGATAAGTGCTGGTGTAAGAAAACAGTTTTTTGTTCCCACTGATCTTCCAGGTGACTTCTTAAGTGCTGCTCATTGGTAGCACTCAAGGCAAAGACTGCATTATTAACCTCAGGGTTGCTGAGAGAGGCTATAACTACATCCAGGCTGTCGTGGGTTGATCCTGGCTAGGTGCCAGGTACCCACTCAGTCGCTCCATCCCTCCCTTTCCCACTGGGGCAGGGGAGAGAATAATATGGAGGGAAAAACAACTAGAAGGGTAAGATAAGGCAGTTTATTACAGCAAAGAAGAAGAAGCAAGCAAAAGTCTGCACGCGCAAGAGCTAAAGAGGAAAAAACCAATCAATCTCTACTTCCCATCAGCAGCGATGTTCGGACACTTCCTGGGAAGCAGGGCCTCAGCACGCGTAATGGTTCTTCTGGGAGGCACACAGTGAAGACTCCATGAATGCCCCCCCTTCCTCCTCTCTTCCTCAGCTTTTATATCTGAGCTGACGTCATATGGTATGGAATATCTCTTTGGCTGATTTGGGTCAGCCGGCCTGCTTGTGTCCCCTCCCAGGATCTCACCCAGCCCAGTCCCCTTTGGTGGGGGAAGGAATGTCAGAGGGACAGCACTGCTTGGCAGTAGCCAAAACACTGGTCTGTTATCAACACCAGCTACCAATGCAAAGCACAGCACTGTAAGGGCTGTGAGCTTTACCTCAGTCAGACCCAATACACAGGCTCAGTCAGGCTCTTCATCTTTTAAACAGAGAACATCCTTTCACCACCTGTATTGCCATTAATTAATGGAATCTCCACATAAAAGCACTTAAATACACCTATGAACTATGGTTTTTTTCAGCACTGACAAGACTTATCTTTCAAGATCAATATTGTTTGAAGCAAAGATAAGCTTGATATAGATGTCTCAGTTCAATACCAGTTTTTCAGTTCATTGCATCTTGATGATATCTTCATGGAGATAGAGTGCTTGCTTTTGATAATTTCAGTTGGAAGAAGTATACAACATTTTTCTCTTAGTCCTCTATAGCATCAGAATTTTTACTGTTGTCTGAAGTTTTTGCAATTTAAAATCATGAGGCACATGGTACTGGTTACTGGAACATTTTTGTTCTGACAGTCTAGACTTAAGAGCTGAATAGTTACTGCTTTTTGTTAGTTTGAACTAAACAGCAGCAAATTAAAAAATTCAGTGCGGAGTTTCTTGGCATGATCTTCTGTAGAAGACAATTCAAAGAATCACAAGTGGCTGAACCCCATCTGCATCTCTGGAAATCACTCTTTCCATCATCATGGTCAACAACAGCAAGTTAATCACAGCCTTAGACAGGCTAAGAGATTCTAAAACCTCCCTGTTCCAGAGTGTTTAACCACACTCATGGTAAATTACATTTTAATAGTTCTAGTCTGAGTTTCTCATGGTCCAGCTTATGTCTCTTGCTTTTCATCTACTGATGTGCACTTCTGAAAAGAATTTGTCTCTACCTTCCCTATATCCTTCCATGAGGAAGCTGAAGGTCAGAGAAATGTAATTCCTTGATGAATAAAACTGGCAAACTGGTAACAACAGAGGACAAGGCTGAGGTACTCAACAGCTTTTTCCCCTCAGTCTTCACTGGCAATCTCTTCCCACACCTCTGGAGTGGATAGTGAGCAAAATCCTCCCACTGTAAGAGAAGATCAAGTTTGAGACTACCTGAGAAACCTGAACAGACAAAAGTCTGCAGGACCTGATGAGATACATCCCAAAGTTCTGGGGGCATTGGCTGGTGTAGTTGCCAGGCCATTTCCCATGATATTTGAAAAGTGATAGCAATCAAGTGACGTTCCAGGTGAATGGAAAAGGAAACATTGTACCCATCCTTTAAATGGATAGAAATGAGGACCCTGACAAGTTCTCCCTTCTGTGTCAGAGAAGAGCATAGGACAGATCTACTTAGAGGAGGTGCTATGGCACATGGAGGTGATTCAAGACAGCCAGCACAGCTTCACCAAGGGCAAGCCTTGCCTGACCAGCCAAATGGCCTTTTGTGATGGAAGGACCAGATCAGTGGGGAAGGAAGGGATAAAGACGACATTTATCTGGACCTCTGTGAAGCTTTTGTAACAGTTTCCCACAGCATCCTTCTCTCTAAATGGAGAGAGAGGGATTCGATGGGTGGACTGTTCAGTGGACAAGGCCACATGGCTGCATCCAGAGAGTAGTTGGCAATGGATCAATGTCTGGATGGAAATCAGTGATGAATGGTGTCCGTCGGGAGTCCATGTTGAGACTGGTTCTGTTTAGTATCTTCATCTATGATGCAGACAAAAAGGTCAAGCACCCTCAGCAAGTTTGTGGGTGACGCCAAGCTGAGTGGTACAGTTGTCACACGTGAAGGACAGGATGCCATCCAGAGGGACCTGGACAAGCCTGAGAAGTGGGTTCATGGGAATTTCATGGAGTTTATAAGACCAAGTACAAGTACAAGGTGCTGCACTTGGGTCAGGGCAACCCCCAGTACCAACACAGGCTGGGAATGAACAGATCAAAGCAGCTTTGCCCAGAAGGACTTGGGGATGCTGGGGAATGCACTCACAGCCCAGAAAGCCAAACGTGTCCTGGGCTGCATCCAAAGCAGTGTGGGCAGCAGGGCCAGGGAAGGGATTCTGCCCCTCTGCTCTGCTCTGGTGAGACCCCACCTGCAGTGCTGCATCCAGCTCTGGGGTCCCAGCACAGAAAGGACATGGACCTATTGGGATGGTCCAGAGGAGGCCACAAAGATGATCTGGAGCTATAGAGAGGCTGGAGTACCTCACTATGAGGAAAGACTACGGGTTAGGGCTCAGCCTGGAGAAAAGAAGACTTTGGGGTGACCTCATTTGCAGGCTTTCAATACTTAAGGGGGCTTATGAGGAAGATTAACATAGACTTTTTTTGGAGATCCTGAAGCAATAGGGCAAAAGGTAGCATGTTTAAAATAAAAAGGTAGGTTCAGACTAGCTGTAAGGGAAACATGTTTTACAATGAGGTGGTAAAACATTGAAACAGAGACTTTGTGGATGCCTCATCTCTGGAAACATTCAAGATCAGGTTGGATGGGGCTCTAAGCAATCTGATCTAGGTGAAAATATCTCTGCTTATTGCAGGGGAGTTGGACTAGATGACCTGCAGAAGTCCCTTCCAACACAAAGTATTCTATCATTCCATGAAGTTGAGAAATAACAGATCTCAGATCTCCTATCCCTTTTTCCAGATTCACAGAAGGCTGGGGGGCCCTGCTGAACCTAACCAAATACATCCATCTTTTCCCAATATTCAAAACTGGACCCAGCAATTCATGCCTCACAAGGGCTGAATCACTAATAGGGAAAGGATCATTTCCCTGGATCTGCTGTCTCTGCCTTTCCCAGTATAACCAAGCATTTGGCTGGGTTTCTTTGCTGCAATACTGTTTCCCAGGTAACAGAGTAACAGAATGTTTTAGGTTGGAAAAGGTATCCAAGACCATCAAGTCCAAGCATTGGTCAAATACCACCATGGCCACTAAACGACAACATGAAGTGCCATGTCTCTTTGTTTTCTGAATGCTTCCAAGAATGGTGACTCCACCACTCAATTGGCAGGCTGTTCCAATGCTTAACAACTCTGGCAGTGAAGAAATTTTTCCTGAACCTTCATTGGCACAACTTGAGACAATTCCCATTGTCCTATTGCTAACTGCCTAGAAGAAGAGACTGATCACCATTTCGCTACATTTAAGGTAGTTGTTCAAAACAAATCTCCCCAGAGACGTTTTTCTCCAGCCTAAACAACTCAAGCTCCCTTAGCTATTCCTCATAGGACTTGTGCTCTGGAACCTTCACAGTTCCATTACCTTCTCTGGACATGCTCCAGCACCTCAATTTCCTTCTTGGAGGGAGGGGTCCAGAACTGAACACAGGATTCGAGGTGCAGCCTCATCAGTGCCAAGTACAGGGGGACCCTGCCCTGGTCCTGCTGACCACACTATTGCTGGTACAGACCAGGATGCCATTGACCTTCTTGGGCATGCCCTGGTTCATGTTCAGCTGTTGTGACCAGCACCCCCAGGTCCTTTTCCCATGGGCAGCTTTCCAGCCACTCTGACCCAGCCTGAGGCACTGCCTGGGATTGTGACCCAAGGGCAGGAGCCAGCACTTGACTTTGTTGAACCTCACACCACTGGCCTCGGCCCATTGATCCAGCCTGTCCAGATCCCTCTGCAGAGCCTTCCTCCCCTCCAGCTGATCAACATTGCCACCCAGCTTGGAGTCATCTGCAAACTGACTGAGGGTGCACTCAATCCCCTCATCCAGGTCATTGATGAACATATTAAACAGAACTGGCTCCAGTTCTGAGCCCTGGGGAACACCACTGGTGACCGGCCACCAGCTGGATGTAACTCCATCCATCACCAGGCTCTGAGCCCAGCCATATAGCCAGGTTTTTACCCAGTGAACAGTGTGTCTGTCCAAGCCATGAACAGACAGCTTCTTCAGGGGAATCTTGTGGGAAACAGTGTCAAAGGCTTTACTAAAGTTCAAGTAGAAATATCCATAGTCTTTTCCTCATCCTCAAAAGTTGTCACTTGGTCATAGAAGGGATTGGGTTGTTCAAGCAAGACATGCATTTCACAAACTCTTGCTTGCTGGGCCTAATGCCCTCTTTTTCCTGTGCATTGGTGATTAGTCCTAAGGCCTGTATAGGGTAGTCACGAAAAGTAACAATTTACTGGAGTTTTTTTGGATAAGTGAGGAGTACGAATCTTGAACTAGCCCAAGAGATTTTGCTTAACAACACACATTGGAATTGATTTTGTTTCTTTCATTCAGAAACGTGGGCTGGGATTGGAAGTCTGAGAAGCTGTAATTAAATGCTTTCACCTTTTGCTTTTTCCCTATTGACTTTTTCCTGAAGGAACAGGTAGACAATGTTGCTCTGCTAAAAATGTGCAAGAAGCCAGAGATCAAAATGCTGCATAAACTGTCCCTGTCTTGCAGCACAGTTACTCAAGAAATAATCCCAACAGTCACACTGAATTGAACATTCTGTAGTTGATGGTCACATCTCCCTGTGATAGGTGAGCCAGAGCCTGGTTGCCAGTGGATCTCTGTATACCATAGAACTTGAAATCCAGCAAAACAGGTGGTTTCACAGAAATTACTTTTCAGAACTTAATCATATTCACAAATGCTACTAACATGTTTAAAGGCTAAAGGGACCAGTGGGGATGTCACTACCACACTGCCACAGCAGAACTCTCACGCATTCTGGCTATCAGGGGCTGGAGATCTACGGTTTCTTATCTTAGTATGGGTAAAAAAGTCTGCACCATGATTAGCATGAAGCTGCAGCAGTGTCTGATATAATCATGGCTTCCCAAAAAGTGAGGCTGGAGCATGAATAGACCTTGTCTCAGATCTGTCCTACAGAGGTCACTACAAAACCACTTCTGAGACAACTGCAATGCTGGTTTGCGGTTTTATCGCACTAACACTGAATGGAGGCTGAAGTGTCTTTGTCTATCAACAGTCTTTATTTGCATCTCTAACCTGTTCGCATAGTGACAAATAAAAATGTCATGTATCCTTCATGGACAGATTCAGTGTAACTTTGAGACCAAGACATTAGTAAACATTGTGTTTTGACTTCTCTGAGCCACGAAAAAGAAAAAATTAAGACTCCAGCTCATCCAGTTTTTAAAAGATGGACACTGAACCCTAAGTTAGAATAAAACTTGCAGTCTTGGACTTTTGAATTTCTCCTAGCTTAAGTAGATTTGCAATTTCACAGATGTTTATGACATTGTTTCTATGATTTTTGGTGAAAGCTTTTTATTGTTTGTTAATGTTGAAGAGTGGTGAAATGAAGTTTTTCAAATTAGAAAAAAAAGCTAATTGTACCTTTGAAAAACCAGTTTCAACACTTAGATTGAACCTCAGATTGCATTTGGGGAAAAGTTTTCTCAAATGGTAACCCTCAATGGCAATGTGATTATATTAAATAACAGGTTTATTTTTTGGATTACTGTTCAAGTGTTTATCTGCAGTGTTGGAATGCAAGTGGTGAAAGAAGACATAGTTGTTCTTTTTCCCTGACACTGTTTTAGGAACATGGTTTCCAAACCACTGAAATAAGCTTTAGGAAAAAAGCCCTGTTCATGCTTCAGTCTACATCCTACATTAGTATTTTTAAAGTTTATATTAAGGGAGAACATGCAGTCTCACAGCTGGATTAGGACCTCAAAGTGTTTGATTTAGACATTGATTCATGAACTTATGGAAGGTCCAGCTTTGGCTGAGGTGGGATTCTGCAGCCAGTGGTTGGAGTAACTGTGTGTCCTGTGTTTTCCCATGGCATTAGAACTTCTGCACCTGGGATGGGGCAACCCTGGATGTACAGACAGACTGGAGAATGAGATGCAGGAAAGCAGTGCCACAGAAAGCAGTACCTCGGGGTCCTGGTCTGTCACAAGTTGAACGTGAGTCAGCAGTGCTCTGGTAGCCAGGAGGGTCAAATGTGTCCCAGGGAGCATCAGGCACAGCCTTGCCAGCTGGGCAAGGGAGGGGATTGTCCTGCTCTGCTCTGCACTGGGGTGGCCTCACCTCCTGTACTGGGGGCAGTTCTGGGTGCCACAGTGTGAGAGAGATATAAAGCTATTGGAGAGTGCCCAAAAGAGGGCCATGAGGATGGTGAAGGGTTTAGAAGGGAAGCTGTGTGAGGAGCAGCTGAGGTCACTTGTTCTGTTCAGTCTGGAGCAGAGGAGACTGAGACCTCATTGCAGTCAACTTTCCCATGATGGGGAGAGGAGGCAATGGTTTTAAACTGAAGGAGTTTAAGATTTGTTTGGATAGAAGGATGAAATCTTTTACAATAAGGGTGCTCAGATAAGTTGTGGATGCCCCATCACTGGAAGTGTCCAAGGTCAGGTTTCACACCCTGATCTAGTGAAGTATGTCCCTGTGGACATCATTATCTATAAAGGTCCGTTCTAACTTTCTAAAGAATGGTATGATTCTATATTTTGTAGATAATAAATACCACAGAGGGTTTTCAAATTTGCTTTAGAGTATGTAAAAAGCCCTGTATGCATAGTGAAATGCAGAATATTGAAAAAGGACACTTGAATATGGACACTTTATAATAACAAAAGATGACTCTGGAGTCAGCCATACTTGAATGTGTCCACTGACTGTATGACTCCTACTTGAGCTATCAGCATCCTTTGTTGCCTAAACAGCAAAGGTGTATAGTATGAAAGATATTATCCTGAGAGGGAAACTATAATAGCTCTCTTGAGCTGAATAATCATAAGAACCAAAAAAAAAATCACCTATCGATCTTATTAAGCCATGTAACAGAAATGATCATAGGACTTGTGATTATAACAGGCAATTAAAGACAGAGGTGGCTGGGTTTTTTTCCCCCCTGCTATTTACATGACTAATTTACTAGTTTAGCCTGAAATTTAAAAAAGATTCACCATGGAAGGTTAATAGTTGGCCAACATTCAAAATCATCACCCAGAGCAGAAAGGAGAGTAAAATTCTATTCTATTAAGACCTGAGGTGTTGTGGTCTTTCAAAGTACAGGTTTTGAGGAGCTCCAGTAAGATCTGAGTAGAAAAATGTGATGCCAGGCTCTCAGTAAATAAGACCCAGTGCCTCATTCTCATGTTTGGGTGCCCTTTTCTTAATCCCTCTCTTTCACAATATATCAGGGGCTGTAGGACAGTCCTGGCTGGGCAAATATATTCCATGGAATGAGGCACCCAAAAGAGTATAAATTCACCTGGCACAGGAGAGAAGCTGACTGAAGAGGCAGTGGGCAGTTTTCCCTCTCCCAGACACCACAACATCAAAGCCAAGAAGCACCTGTGAATGTATTAATGGTGCAGCAATGGAAGTTAATTAGCACTTACTTTAGAGATTAGGTTTTCATTTGTGTCAGTACACAAGGACCTATGCTCTGAAAAACCATTAGCTTGAGGAAAGCTCTTCTGCCTACTCATGCTTTCCAGCCAGACAGCGTATCTTTTTGTATTTTCCTTCTTTCCTAGTGTCTCTACCTTGTGAGATACCAAAACCCATGCCTGCAGTCCAGCTAAACATTTAAAACTTGTTTAGTTTTAAGTATTTTTATCTTTTGATATTGTAATGACACCAATTCAAGTCTTTGAAATGTTTCTCTATAATAGTAATACGTGATGCTGTGAAAATTAAAAAAAAAATAGTATATGAGCAAGCAATGCAACAAAAATGTTCATAAGTATTGACAGTCATTACTAGCATGCAGTACTGTTTTATTTTAATGGGTATAGGCTTTCTTTAGACATTGACATGATTACTTTTGTTTGCATCCTTGAGTTTATATATGTGCATATGTGTTTACATATATTCTCTCTAGAGATATGGTGTCTCTTGAAAAAAGTAGCTGATGCCAAAGCTTTTGGATGGCAACAAGAAAGAAAACAATGACACAGTGTTTTATAAAGATTGTTTGTGTCTAATTTTCCTGTTTCTCTGTGGTCAGGTTTTTCCACAATTTACGTATCACCACACTATGCAATGTTTTGTTGTCAGAGTTGTCAGAAAGAAAAAAAAAAAGAACCATACTAGCACATATGACACTTTGAATCTAACCCAGCAACAACAAGCAGTCTGAATTCAGCTGCACAATAAATAATTTATAATTATTTCTGAAAATCAGGACTCAATCTTCATTACAGATGTAATCAGGAAGCTAGAAAAGAAAAGGAAGGAGATTTCATTAAGTATTACAGCACTTCTCTGGAAACCCCGGAATATTTTTGTCCTACAGCTAAAGCTCACTGGATTTGTTTGTCTAATCCTTATATTGTACAATTTTACTGACAGTGTGATTTTTTTCAAGTCAGCTCCATTTAAATCTATGAATGTCAGAGATTTTTGTGGTACTGCAAACCCTTTCACTAACAGAGCACAGAAAATTAGTAAATTGCTTTGAATTAAGAGATTTTTAAAAGGGAGCTTTAAGTGTCCTTATCGAATAAATTAAAAATACTAAAAAGTGACATTTTGGGAGGACCAGAATATGTTTTCAGTAATGACGGAAATTGATAGAAATGTACCTAAATCACTTATGTGAATTGTCAGGCTCACAGAAGTTAGTGAAGTGCATAGGCATACCATAGGGTAGAATTTTGTGTAGTATAAGAAATAATAATAAACTTAGGTGCACTTGTGGATTTTTTATCATTACTGAGACACATCATATTCCCAGCAAGAGTGGAACATGTGACTTAGTTTTAGTCTTTTCTGTTTAGGGTTCGTTAAACCAGACCAAAGAAGTATAATAGGGAATTAGCAGCACCTGTAAGGGTTTTTTTTGTGCAATGTAGACTCTTGGAGCTTAGAATAACAAACTCCAAAGGAATTAAGTAGAGATTGTAGTATTATATATACCATCATGTCTGTTTTCATATCCATTTTACAAATGGATAAAAAGAGAGAAGTTGTTAGCATTGCTTTACATAAATTCAAGGCAAGACTCAGGAGCTGAGTTTCCAATCCAATATATCCCTGTAGATCTTGTACTCATAGAGCTAATTCAATGTGAGGATATGTTGATACAATTATATGAACTGGGCTGGGAATATGAGTGAGTACTAGTGTGAGAACAAAGTCAGGTAAGTCAGTATTTTGACACTTGGCTAGCATATAGACAACTTCCTTATTTCCTACATATGTCTAAACACAAACTTCTGAGAATATTGTGTGACCAGCCATATATCTGCATTTTCATTTAATTTCAGTAGAGGCTATAGGAGTCCTTTCTAACTCCAAGTAGAAAAATACTGTTTTAGGGAGCATATTCAATGGTGCAAAAGCAGAAAACATAAGAAACAAAGAAAGCTAACTACACACATCAGTATTTATTACAGGGTATGATTTAACACTAAAAATCAGTGTTGAGCTGAGTAGGCACAGAAACAAGAGTAGGAGAAAAATGGCAGTGGTATGTGCATACCACTGAAGTGATTAATAAAATGCTTACTCTCCCAAACAAGAAAAGTGAGTTTCAACATTGCACTTATCTGCTGTTCAATCTAAAATTGCTGGGGCCTACAAAAGAAATCATTATTAATATCAGAAGATCTTACTGTAGGACAAAGAGTAGTTCCACTTTATTACAGCATTTTCTTCTAAGGTTTCTAAGTGGACTGTGGGAAATTTCCTTCCTTTTTTCTTACTTTCCCCTCAATTAGCATCCTACATATAATGCTATTTCTAGCAGTGTCATTCATCAATAGATATTAGGGAATGGATGTAATGCTCATCTGAAATCCCTTATAGTCTCTCAGCGGAAATTAGACATGTTTGGTTTAGTATAGTTTGGTCCACATCAAACTCAATTTTACTCCAAATTTGGTTCGGGCATGAAGACAGAGGTTCCCAAACACATGTGGTCCCCCTGTTCTCTGCACCTATTTGTTGATGTGCATGATATTCCCATTTTGAACCTCAGTGTATGAAACATCTAGAAAATGTCTGTTAAGTATTGATATATCCTAGCTAAACTCCACTGCTGATATTATGTCTTTTCACGGATCAAGTTTTTATGAGAGTTGGAAAATTTATTCTACTCATCAGTCTCAGTTCCAACTTCTTCAGGTGCATTGTAGGAATGCAGAACTCCCTTGCAATTAATTTTTATCTAATAATTATATTTTCTGACTCTAAAGGTAAATGGTATCATCAAATACTGTTATAGACAGTGACGGTATTCTTCTGCAAAGGTTCTGTATGTGTGTTTGTACCATATAAAACTAGACTGCAATTTAACTAAATGAATCCTGCATACCAGCACCAGCTTTGTCTGTATAAGAATGCTGGAGAATCAAGATAAATTTCTTTGTGGAGGTAAGTAGAATGCATATATTTTTTTCTTATTTATTCCATAGACAGCTTTCTTTCCACCTGACAGCTTACATTTAAGAGTGGGGATGGAACAGCCTTTATACATCTCTTCAATTCACAGTGCAGGGTGAGTTGCTGGAGCTGCAAGGAGAGGAACTGATTTGTTATAAGGGTATCTAAGTGCTGTTGGGAGCTTTGGAAATCTTAGCAAATGCTCTTCATAGTGTTTGTTTCTTGCAGTGTGGAGGAGAAATATATTGCCTCACCTCCTGCGTAATAAGTAAAACCCACTACAAAAGTAATATTTGTCAAATCTGGATGTAGAAATGAGAAATTGAATTATATAGAAAAAAGCTCTGTGGTGGCCCTGCCTGTGTCATGATGGTATCAGACAGCCCTCCTTGATCTCCTGTGAAGAGCAGGTAAGTGCAGCCTGTGACCTGTGATTGGAAAGATGAAGAAAAAGGATCAAACCCCAGAACTTATGCCCATAATACCCTATTTTTTCTACTAAACAGAAAGAGGTATCCGCCCTGAGATGCTGGACCATGGATGACAGAGCCCTCTTGCAAGCCCCTTTTTGCCAGGAAGTCAGTCTAAGCTAAGAGAGGAGAAGAGCAAGACTTGCTTTTGCAGCTAAACCAGGAAAACCCAATTCGATGATATTTTAATACACTGGTGTCAGTAAAAGATTTCTGCTATACAGTATGTTATTCAAGATGGAATGCAGTGACTGTCTTTTTCTTTTTTTGCCATATCACCTTAACTACCAAAAATATTGTTCTCACTTACACAGCAACTATGAAAAGAATAGGTATGAAATGGAAGATCTGAGGTAAAATTAAAGAATTAGACCAAAAGTGTTAGTTAGCAAGAATTTTTTTAATCTGTTGCCACCAAAAAAAAAAAAAAAATCTTTAATAAGCTTCTGCATATCTGTTCACATCTGAGAAGTGAATGTTTAGACTTGGATTTTCTCAAATCAGTATGTCCGAGGCATCAAGAGACAAGCCCTCCTAATTCTGTTAGTGTTCTCTAATATCATTATATTCTATGTACTCTTGAGATTCTCTTTATTTTCAAAGGGATCTTGTCCTCCCATTAAAATGACTGCCACAATTTTGAAGGTGTTTGGGTCAAACATTCTTTCAGTTTTGCTGCAGAAACGCAACAAGACTAATTTATCTCACAATGCTACTACTTAGGGTATTTTTTTCCTAAAAACTCAGTTCTACTGCTACCAATATACAGAAGAAAGAGATAAGAAAAACTAAAACCAGCTGTATCTTTGGGTTGTCACATTCCTTTTTCTCTATTCTCTGTGCTACCATAGTTTTCCTCTGGACCCTGAGAAAAATAATCTAAGTTTCCATAAATTATGCTTCAATGCTAAGAGAGTCATTCCCTTCCTCAAAAAGATCTCCAAAAATACTGATGCCAAAAGGATTTTTCTGCTCTTTCTTTTTATACCTTTTACACAGTTCTGTGTACCCACAAATATTAGCATGCATACTTGTACTTCTCTAAGTCTGATAACTCAGCACAGCTCCAAGGTCCTGTAGAGCTAGGAGACCAAACATCCTACTATCTTGAGGAGCCATGGCTCCTCTCAGTAGAACATGTTCTGTAAACTTATTGGCCCCCCGGGGAGATTAGGTCTATAAGTTGTGTGCATGGGTGGGCAGAGGGTGATACAGAAGAAGAAGCAGAAGAAGAAGAGAAGAAGAAGAGAAGAACAAGAGAAGAAGAGAGAGAGCATGCACGCATGGTGGGCTTCGCCACATGATGTATCAGAACAGGATCCTATTAAAATACGGAGGTAAATGACCCTCAACCCTGTAACCTCCAATCATGTCTAGTGTTCATTCCTGAAACCAGGAGAAAAGGCATCAATACCAGTAAACAAAATAAATAAACTCATCTTCATTTAATTTCTTTCCCTGCTTTAAATGAGGTCTTTTCAAAATCTTTAGCCACTGACCATCTCCTGTCAGGGCTCACTTAAAAAGATGGTCTTTCCCTGGGACAAATGAGACAAGGATTTATAGGAGCATGTGTTGTTTCCTGCATACTGGGAGTAACACTCTAGAACAAAAAACCCAATGGCATAATAACAAGAATCAGGCTAGGAAGTGACTTTGCAAGGACTGGTGGATACTGGGTTATTCCAACAGACCTTGGGACAGAGAAAAATAAGAAAAAGGGCACATTTTTTCCTTAAAAAATTATTTTTGAAAAATGCTTGTGTTTGATAGTCTGTAAACTGAAAGCTTAATTCAAAGGTTGACTGTACCCTTATACAGCATGTGGCTATACATTTCCTTGAGCAGTAACTAAAAGATTTTACTCAAATCAGAAAATTTAATTAGGACTGAAGTGATAAATATCGATTTTTACCCTCAGGTCTTGGATGGGTGGCAGAATAAGTTCACAGATATTAGTGTGGATTCAGACACATTTATTGAATTTTGGAATCCACTAGCTCCATTAGATACACGCTTTTCAATAGAGGGGATAAAATTTGCAATAGAGAAAATAAAAAGTAGTAGTCTTCTGAAGGACTAAGGCATAGCCTTTTCATAATTGGGATGTGTGCTTTATGTGAGGAATGAATATGGGTTCATACTGGTGGATGTGAATATGCAACGGTGTATGACAGGTATGAACATGCAGTAGTGTTACCCCACAAGAGAACTTTGGATGCACTTACTTTCAATACACTTATTAGCCTTACCTGCTTTATTTTATATAAACTTTTCTTGCTATTTCAACACTTCAAAAATAAATAATTATCTTTAGATATGAGTTGCAGTTTCTAACGTTAACTTTGTTAATACGAGATCTTGATTGTCCTCCTTACTTCATGCTCAGGACCTCTCAGCAGGCTTCACCCATGACAACAAAAGTTCTTATCCTGTGTGTAAAGGCTGTCTTTATCTTGTGTTTTAGACCATTTTTCAAGGTGGTACATTGATAGGATCCATCACTTCCTTTCGGTTGAAAAACTGAGGCAATTTACTTCCCATACATAGAAATAAGTAGATAACGCAAACAGATTTTTTTAATGGTGGTTAGATTTGGTTTCTGATATTGCCAGTGTTTTCTTAAAACAATTTATTTAAAGTGAACTCACAATTTATTTGGTAGATTGGAATTACAATAAGCGCTTTGACTGTATATGCCTTTTTTACTTGTCTGTATTACTCATTTTCAATGTGAGTCTTCCACTATCAGTACTCTAGCTATCATGTCAGTTTGGGGATAATCCTTGAACTTTTTAGTGACGACTGCCAGTTAAATTATAATTGCATAGAAAATTCAGGCATATAGCACCAGTAAAGAAACAAAAAACTCGTTGAGCTTACAAGTAAATTCTGTGCTTGCATGTGGAAAAGACCCCTTCTGTTGTCAGTTCTTTTAATATGATTTTTTAAGTAAGACATAGCTTACAAATATTTCTGTTTTAAATGTGCTATGAATAGTAAATTTATTTACAAGTGTCTCAATCCCTAAGGGTCCATACACTTAGAAAAAACCCCAAAAACCAATGGAAAGCAATGAAACCTTAAAAGAAAGACTGAAATCTCAATATCTGTGCTATGTTTTCTGGGTATGTAAAGAACACAATATTGGCTTCTTATGAACTTCAAAGTCACATTAATTGGATGTAATATGAATGAATGACAAAGTACCTTTAGCTCAGAAGAGTTTATTCAGCTAAGGATCAAGGCTGACCTTGATGAAGGCTGAGGAGTCCAGTGATGTGGACGCACCAAAGCACAGCCCCCCCCTCTTCAACTCTGCTCCTAACAGCTCTTGCAGCACAAAAGGGATCGAGGCTCCCCTTCTTGGAAGAAGAAATCAGGACTGCCACAATGCCATTCTCATTCTTGGAGAACTGGGATTAAAAAATTTTTCAAATGCTGGGCAGGCCATGCTTGACATGAAAAGCCCACACCTGCTGCACGCTTCAATTGCCCACACATGCTAGTGGGCTCCCGTGCTTGAAGACTCCCCTGCTGATAGGGTGTCCTGCCATGGAGTCTGCATGCGCATGCTGGTAGAGTGACAGGGCAATTTGCTACTGTCTGAGCCTGGTTTTTCAGCTGCTACATTCACCTCCAGCTCCAGTTTATTTACACACTCAGTTCCCCAGTTACAGCAGAGGGGAATAAAACTGACCCAAACTGAAAGAACAAACATGTTTCAGTTGCTGGGCCATATCCTGCATGTGCAGGAGCCTTTTCCAGAGCAATGGGTGCTCTTCATGGCACTTGCTTCTTGGCTGCAACTGTTTCTGCAAGATCTGGTCATCAGCCTGGGGCCACACGATCCCTGTGCTGTTGCTCTGAGCTGATACTTCCAACTTTACCCCATTGCTAGTCCTGTGGTCTTTCCAAGTCAGATCTCCTCCTGAGAAAGGCTCCTGCGTGCATATCACAGCTTTCTATACCTGGTGGAAAAGTGCCACCAGGCATTAGGCCCCTTCATCCTCTTTCCCACTTCCAAGGTCCTGTTCCTCTGGTTTACCTGCTACCCTGCCCTACCATTACGTTTTCTCATACACCTCACACGCAGGTCCCATTCAGGCCCCCTTACAGCCTCTGTGCAATGCCCCATGCATTCCCCATAAAGCCCCTATACAGCCCCCAGGCTATCCCCCAGGGAGCCTGCAGCCCCTACAGCTTCTGAACATTCCTCCTTCTGAATCGGTGCAGCCCCGCAGTTCCATCGGTCCCAAAGACACAGACACAAAATCCCCCCCACCTTCCCTACTGCAAACATCTCAGTTCCCCCATCCCCTCCAGCGCCTATGCAGCCCCCCGCCTCCCCCAGCCTCGGCATCTTCCAGTCTCCACCAAGCCCCCCTCCACCTGCGCGACACCCGGGTCCCCCCGCACCCCACGCGTCCCCTCGGAGCCGGGGGCGCAGCGGGGCCGCTGCCGGGGGGACGCCGCT
>VZTJ01002317.1:147303-187038 GCA_013397795.1 Orthonyx spaldingii | reverse complement strand
AGTCGGCGGCTCACGGCCTCCGTGTCGGCGCGGGGAGGGCGGGGGAGAAGGGAAAGCAAAACAAGCGCTCTTCGGTGCCGTCAGTTCGCGGTTACTCACCTCGCCGGCCGCTCCGCCGCCGAGATGGGGACGCAGCGTTGTCTGGAAGGATGGGACAGACACACGCCAGGGAGATTTGTCATCCCGCCGGTGAATAACCGGAGATAGGTACCCGCGGAGGGAGGCTTGCGGAACGGCGCGGGCGGGCAGCCGGGAGCGGCCGGGGGTGCCGGCCGGAGTGATGTGCATCCCGCGGGGCTGCGGGGCTGCGGCGCGGAGGCTCGTGGCCCTGATGCCAGGCAGTGTCCCGCCCGGAGCTTCCTCTCCTCCAAGGACTGTCACCGCGCGCAAGAGACCAGACGTGTCGTGCTTGGTGAGGTGACAGCTCTGTTCATCTGCCGGCATGTATGTTGCTAGCAACTCCAGCCTCTTAAACTTAAAAGACTCGAAATTCATAGCTTTTAGCTGTGCCTTCCTCTCTTGTTCGCTTTTGGCCCCGGTTGAGGCTGCTTATGCTTTGGCTGCGAGGTCTGTGGGGTGAGCCGTGATTGTGATCAGGGTGGCGGTAGTTGTCCCCAGGGCCATCAAACGGGCAGCCGCATTAGCAGTTGTACCTGCACTCCTGGAAAGTACAAAGCCATTATAGGAAAAGTGAACACGGCAGCATTGAGAGTAAAAGGTGCACGATCAGGGTTTGCAGGAACCTTTGTTTGCTAGGTGCGGATGCTGCAGCTATTGATGGCATTGTCAGAAGGGCTGCCTCAAACTGTGGTACTCAGTGCTGCCAGATTTGTATTGGGTTTTTCAAGCATCTTGTCTGAAGTTTGTAGCTAGCCCTAATGAGAATAACTTTGCTCCTGGAAAGCTCCTGCTGTTCTTTTGGAGCAACCACTTCCAGTAGCACAGCTCTGATACTTCAGGTCCTAGTAGAGAAGAAGCTTAGGAGATCTTAATTAACATAATAAACTTGAGAAGGTTTCTCGGTCAGAATAGCAGAAATGGTAACTACACTAGGATATACATCATCCTGTCCACTGATAATGGCTGCCCTTTTGACGGCAGTTGCAGCAGTATCAATGACTGTGCTCTGCTCTGTTTGTACAGTCCTTCGCACAAAGGCATTCCTTTCTGTGACTAATCTTCCTAGGAATTATAGTGATGCAAGTAATAAGTAATTAGTAGATTTCATTATACTAGCTCTGAGAAAATCATGTTTGGGGGCTGGTTGCCTCGAGTGCTGTGGAAGATCTCCTTTAGCTATCATTTGTCTTGCTTGTTCACGTTGTATCAAGAGGGCATTCTGATGAACCTCGAGAACTAAAAACTTTCAGATTGTGTGACCTTTTCTAGTTTTCCTTGGCTGATAACCTGGGCCTTAGAAAAATGTGATATTATCAGAGTTTTGCAGTTTGGAATGAAGCCCCCTGTGGTAGTTCAAGAATACAACTGTCAAGAAATAGATACAAATGACCAAACCAGTGGATGCTAATATGATGTGTTTATTATTCACAGTAGTGTATGAGTTCTGAGATGCTGGCAGACATGGAGGGTGGGGAAGAGATTCTATATAAATTGAGAGAAAAGCTCATTTTTTAGCCTCAGTTTTGAAAGCACATTGTCTTCCTTTATTGCAGTTGGGATTCTTAATGTATCTATTGTTCCAAGCCTAATTTCAAGCTCTCAGTTATTATTTCTTTCCTAGTTAAATCTCTATGTGATTTTCCTTTTCAAGGAGAATTTATTACCATGCTCTGGTCTGTGAACTAAAGCCAGATAACTGTACAAAAACTGTAACACTTCCTATGCATGTGTGCTCCATTTAGAAAATGCATGGTGGCTGACACCTATATTAGGGTGTGTCTTTCTCACCAGCAATTGTGAGACACAAAAAGCTCAGGAGTTAGTGAGGCTGAGGTGAAGCATCCCTACAGCTTTTGGTGCCTGTTCCTTCCCCCTCTCCATCACAGTCCTGTCCACGCAAACTGGCTCATCAGGGGTGTGATGTCAATACTTTTGGCTGTTTCACTATGGTGCCACTGAGAGGTGATGCTCCAAACACCATGGCCAGACAAAAATGAAAGGGCTGGCAGGGGACAATAGAGGTTAAAGGGTAAGTTAGACCCTTTGGGTGGCCATGTGGTTGCTCAGCTCTGGCAGGAAATTTTTTCCTGGAGTGCTGAGAAAATTATAAAGCGGAACATGGTGAGAGGCTTGGCTGCCCATCATCATGTTTGGGATGAGGGAAGGCACTCACAGTTTTGGAACGCACAGTCCCAGAGAAGGGGGTTATGGTTCATATTTGCTTTCTGTGGTGTCTGGTAGCTGTTGTGGAGGTGAGATGTCTCCAATGGAAGAATAGGAAGGAAATACTGTTCAGTGCCTTGTCTTTCAGTCTTCTCCTTTGGGATAGTGCTTGCTACCCTATCCGCAAAGTGCCAGTGTCTGATAACTCCTTTGTGAAAGCATCTCCTGAGCTGGATTTACTATGATTCCTTAAACTGATCTCTGCAGTGGAGTAATTTAGCTTTTGTTGAAATTGAAAAGTATTTTACCTCTTCTTTTAGTGAGTGAAGCAGTAAGCCAATTCTGATTACGTTTCAAAACTGCACTGTAAAAGTAGACTATATAGCATACTGTGCTACAGACAAGGATTTGGGAATTATTCTTTTGTTTTGCTTTCTGAAGGATTAGTGTTAGGATTTTCCAAGGCTTCAGTTCAGCTTGAATTTAAATTTTATTACATGGCTTTCTGGAAGTGAATTTATGAATCATTGCTATGGATTTTGAGCACTTATGTTGTCATAATGTTATTGATGCAGAGTCACAGAGCTTTGAGTAATGTCAGCTTTCAAAGAAGAGACTTTAAAAGCAGTGGACATAAGTGTTCTTTTGACATCTGAGGGAGCACAAAAAGGTCACTACAGTATCCTAATGATGGACAGAAATATTGCATTAAAAGATGGACAGTGTTTCTGTTCCTTTGATAGAACGAAAGAACTTGTCATTACAGATGTTCAATTTCAGGATATTATTGTTTTCTGGGTTTGTTTGTTTGGGAGATTTTTGTGTGTTTTAACTTAGCACATTAAGCTTCAACCCTGTTCAGGACTGCAAAGCTTATTTCTAAATAAGCCATTGTATTTGGTGCTGTATTCCCACAATTTCCAAGATCACTTTGATTAGAAATGTATGGGGTTTTACTATAATAGGTAGCTATTTATGGATCTGATGCAAGAGTCAGACTTTTAAAACATAATTGATGTCCAGTTGGCATTTAATTACTTATATATGCTTTAATGTACCTCTAGATAATCTGATGTTTAGGTCTAATTCAGTTTGGCCACTAATATGAGAGGGACCTGATTGCTTGCTGGAAATTGATACTAAAATACCACAAAAAATTTTTTTTAGAATAAGAAGACTTATGCTTTCCAAGGTACTTTAATATTTTAAAGAAAGAAAATACTCATTTGCATGTTAATGTAATATTACACATTTTCATGGTAGAATCAGAAAGGAGACTAGAAGAAGAAAATGTAGGGGAATTGCTTAACATGTTTCTACTCTCATAAAAAAATTTGTTTTGTTTCTACTTGCAGGTCAATTGGTTCAAAAAACAGTTTGCTAACATGAGGAAAGAAATGATGGGTCCAAAGGCCTTTCTTCAAATGTAAAAACCATAACAGTAGCTCATGAGAAAGGACGATACTATAGAACACTGTCATTCCTTGTAAGATATAATGTTACTAGAGAAGAATAGCAAAGGACACCAGCATATTAACAACACAACTAGTATATTGACCTCAGTTTTATAGGGCTGGTAGGTCTGTGTAACCTATGTAGAAAAATCCTGTCGATTAAACTAAAGGTGCTTTTGTTGAGTAAAGCTAATGCATGCATCGTGTTATAATCTTTTCTTGATTTCATTTGTACTTTTCTAATATAGTTTAAATTGCAAACAAGAATTACAGGGAAGAATGATTTTTATTTGTAGCCGATTTATAGTGACAATAGTCTAAACTCTCACCAGGAAAACATGCCTTTTTGTTGTTGTTGTTTTTTTGTATGTCCTTTTCTTAACACCTAGTCACCTGTGTTAAGGCAAGGGACTTTTTGCTTTTAAAATAAATCCTGAGAATTTAAAAACATTCAGTTCTTCCTGTCCTTGGCTGAATTGGAGAGAGTGATTTATGCTTCATCCAGGCATGAAAATAAATAATACTGATTTTTATTAGTGTACTTTACACTTTTTGTTCCCACAACGTAAAAATATAACAATAAAAAGTAGTATGTAGAATAAGTCTTTTATGGCCATTTAAGCGTGCTTAAGGCATATCTCTCTTAGAGGTTTTGCTCTTGCTTTTGAAGATAAAATGCTTAGGCCTTTCATTTTTGGTAAGTTTTAACTGGAAAGTGTGTGTAACTATGCATTGATTACTCTGTAGACATTTAGATGACTTTCAGTCTAGAAGTGTGCTGTGAATACAGTTCTGTGAAATGCTCAGGGATGCTTTGTGTTTTTTGACAGTTCACAGATGGAGGAAATGGAGACATTGCAGAATTATAATAAGCAAAGGTTTAAGTATGAAGGTTTTACATTAAATTCAGTCAGGAATATACTGGTTAGAATCTTACTGGCTTCAGTGTTGAAAATATTGTGCTGAAGATAAAGTTATAGTTCAGCATTTTGCTACAACAAGACCGTAACATTTAATTAAAACCTTAATGTATATATGAATGAAAGCCATGATTGAAGCCATACTTCAGTTTTGTTTCTGTCAACTTAATTTGTTTGTCTGAACAAGCTAATTAGGCATTGAGTCTATGATTGAACAAACTGCTTAAACATGTGCTTAATGTTAAACAGATGAACCTAGAGATGAAAATTGGGCATGATATGTTCAGCTGAATTAGGGCTGAAGTTATCCCCCATCTATATGATATCTTAGCCCAGTGAGTTACACTGACAAGTGCAGCTTTTGCCTAAAAAACTTTTTTATGTCAGGAAATGTTTAGATCTAGTTGATTTTGCTTTGGGGTAGGTTGTGGCTGAGATGATCTCTCAAGCCCCTTACCAGTCTTGCCTTCTAAGATTTAAATAATAGGAAGACTTAAGTGACGAAAAGTCAGAGTTCAAAAATTATTGGTATAATTGGAAAGATGTCCTTGAAGATTTCCTACTATGTGATTAGATTTGAATTATGGTATATCTATAGGCTTGTAATAAGCATCCGATTTTGAAGTGATTGCAGTTGTGTTTATGAATGCTTCTGTGCTGTGCTTTCTTCTAGCACTTCTCTGTTGTGAAGTGCCACAGAGTTTGAGGGACCACAGAGCCTCTTCTGTGGTTTTGCTGTTCTGTCTTCATGTTGTTGTATGCATATCCTTTAGAATGTGAACTGCTGTTTTTCCTGTTTTGTCAATATCTGCATGGTGCTTCCCTACTGGACGTGCTTTTCAGCGTAGACTGAGGAGATGGCAGAAACAGAGGGCAGTAGCTGAGTTCATCCTAATGACAGCTCACTATCAGAGGGTCCTTTCAATCCTGGCTGCCTTATTGTACTTGGTCAGCATTCATTTAAGGTCATGGCTGATTTATATAATGTGAAGGCCGTTGACCTTATTGCAAACTTCAGCTTTTTGAAGAGTAGAGAAAGAAACTCTTCATGTTAGAGCTCAAGTCATTGCTTGGCTTTGTTCTTCTCTCCTGAGAGACCATACAAAGCTTGTACTTTGTTTCTTGTAACAGGTAAAGTCACAATGTTAACAGTTACGTGCAATCCTCTTTCAACTATTACTTACTACAATATAATTTATTTTTATTTATGTATTTTTTTAAACAGGCATAATACATAGTGGATTTCTTACTGGCTTTGGATTGATATCAGTCATAACTGTGGGTCTGTAAAAACACACTTTGATTCCATTAACTTCTTAAAAAGGAATGGCAGGTCATACAGTATGAGCCATTGGACAGCAGGTATTCCTCACGGACCTAGGATCATCTGTGGACAGCAGAGCTCAACTGTCAGAATTCATGCAGGAACATGCCCATCTCCAAATAGCAGCATCCCAGCTACCGGAAACTTGTGTGCCAGATGGCCCTTGGAGGAGGGATAGCTCCTCAGAGCAGCATCATTGACAGTCCTGTTCACTCCCTTGCCCTAAATTCCAAGAAACATGTGATTACAAATGAGAACCCTTTCTTACAAGTCCCACATCCTCCAGAACTGCCAGTCCCACAGCTTTTAAAGCCAAAACAGCAAGAATTTTGAAATAGTTTCACCCCATGCAGAGGTGAAGATAATATTCATTTTTCTACTGCCATCAGTCAATAGCAATTTTTTTCCAATAGCACATATCCAGATGGTATTGGTTTAAGTAGATGGAAGCTAGTCACTTCTTTACCAGTCTTTTCCTACAAAGGAAGAGCCACTGCAACAAGATGTCTTGATATTTTCCACGAAAGAATTTCATAATTTGATTATGCTCAGGGACTTTTTATTACACAGCAGTTGCTCAGAATCACTGAGTTGTCCTAAGATTCTTTATAAACAGTGTAGCTTGACTTTGCTTTGCTAACCTAACCTTTTGACTCAACAAATCCAGAGAGTAATTTTATGTTCTGTGGCACTAGAATTTTGTCAGTGCTATCAGGATGTCTCCTTGGATGCATGAACACACCTTTCCACTGGTGACTAACAGCTGCTTACTGATGAAAGCAGCAACAGTCATGCTTTTTTTAAGGTGTCTAGGCTGGACATGCTATAGAGTGCTTTGTCTTGACCATATATTTGCCATTCATTTCTTGAAACCACTGTTTATGCTGTAGAAATTAATGATGCATAACTCTCACAAAATTTGGTGTCTGGTTCTCTGTGAGTAAGTGCTTGTGCATCAGTTGAGAAAGTACTTGACTGTCTACTCTTGGATCTTAGAAGTCAAAATGGAACATTTAAGTTTGCAATACTTCTTCTTTAAACATCTGCTGGAGATGAGGATACTCCTTTGGAGGAATTTTTTATCACATTTTCAAAATTTAATGTACATAGACATGAGAATTTAATGTATAGAAAAGAATTAAACAGATTAAAATTAAGTAAATTAAATAAATGAAAAAGGCTTGGGTTGATATCCAAGTGAAAGTAGAGAAAAGGAGACAGATCTCCAATTGTATTCCAAATGTGTTGCTTCTCTCTATTTTCTGTTTTTCTTCACTACTTCCCTTTGAAAACTTAGGAAGTCCATCCCTCTTCCACAAGGCTTGCAAACTTGAAACCAGTATCATTCCAGATCTGGTTGAAAGTTAACTGCATGTTGAGTGCTGTGCTGAGTCAGACCAGTGGTAATGCACGTACATAGTCATTGTGTGACCTCTGAGATCACTGATCTGCTGTGTGCAGTGGTGGAGGTGGTGGGTATAATCCACAGCATATACAGTGAAAAGAGGTGAACTCTCCACATGATAGTTTTGGTGGAACTTTTCCATTTCTCTTTCACTACAGGTAGAGCCTGATTCTTGCTCTCTTCAAAATTATATGTCTAAAAACTGATAATCCATACTGGGATCTTTAAAGTAGCCCTACATAATAGCTAATCCACATACAGTATATGTTGCACAGCAGCATGGGAAGGTAAAGAGAACATCAGCCAGTTCAGTGTCCCAAGTTTGTAGATTTTGAACTGGGATTTTTATCTGCTGTGCCTGATTGCTCTGTTCCTAGATGCTGTCATTTCTCCCTTTCCTTCTTGGCCCGATTTGCTTGCAGACATGTAATATAGTCCACTCTTTTGTGTGATAGAAAGTAGAAAATTCAACTGAAGGGCTGGCATTAGGGAAGATTATGTATAAACAGTGTGGATTTGGTATGACTCTGTGGACTTCAGATACCAGCACTGATCTTCAATATCTCTCATCAATGCAGCTCTTTTAGCAGAAGTTTTGTTATGAAAAATAATATAATTTTAAAAAGCCAGATTTTAAAATAGAACAGAATGTTCTATTAAGAAAGTAATTTATTTCAAGGTGTGTAAATTTCAAATGGTTCAAATTAGAACTGCGATCTAATTTAGTGATGTCCAAAAGTTACATATTCGAGGATTTAGTACCAGCACATAAGCACTTTATGCATATCTGAATAGTAATTTTGTTTTCTAGAAAGTCTAGTAGCTATTCTTATTGCTTGTCTCATTCATTCCTATGTGCACACAGTGGACTTGTGAGTGTGAGCTGGACCATGTTCAGGCATATCATGAGTGTTTTCGTGTCTCACACTGTAATAAAAATCCCAAATCTTTCTGGAAACACATACTTTCTGAAAGCACCACTATGTTCAACACTTCTACTTTTTTCTCATACTCAATGAAAAGATGTTTTTGAAGTTCATTGAGAAGTATTAAAGATAAACATATCCCTGCTGGTATAGGTAGTTGGAGGAGGCAGCTGTGGGAATAATTAGGGAGCTCACTTTCTCTTTTTCCCTCAGCATTATTAGTGAACACTGTGGGAGGGGGACCCTGCTGGGGGAGTTGGATCCTTTATCTATATCACAGAGGTCATACTTAACATGCTTATGACAATTCATTCAAAGTTTAGGAGCAGCAATACAATATATTGTAGTCTTAAAGCAGCCTGGATTTGGCTGATGGAGAATTTTTACTGTGATCCAAATGCCATGCTGACGTGCTGTTAGTCACATCACTGCAGCTGCAGCACCTCCAGCCACTGTGCTCAAAACCTGATGGAGATGTCCAACATGGGCAGGGGGAGGGGAGAGGCAGCCTGTCAGCCTGGTTTTTGCACTTGCTGGGATTGCAGTTTGAGCTGGTGTGTCTGGCAGGATTTTCAGTAATTGTGAGTGCCTCACAGTGATGAGCGCCTTAGCCATCTCCTTATGTCCCCCACTCTGCCTGGCAGCAGGTGACACTACATGTGGGGGAAGTTCAAGCCCTGAGACCAGTCTGGCCTTTTATTCTACCTTCACTGCTCTGCTAAAACCACTACAGTCAGCATGTGGGTGTGTGACGAAGGCTGTGTTCTAGTTGTGAAGGCTTGACATAAATATACTTGAAATGGAACTTGAGGAAGCAAATACAGAAACTTGTGCAGACAGTCATGGACCCCCTTTGTTGTCCTTTTTCCAGACATTGAAAAGACAGCTGTCATCTTCCATTTCTGAGGTTCCTGCAGTGTTGTTTGTTCCTTGATGTGAAAGACAACTGTGTATTTTATTTTCTGTTTTCTTGCAAATGTGACTGTAATTTCTTTTTCTCTGGTAAAATGAGTCAATTAGCTCGTTTGTTCATGTGTAAAATGAGCTTGTTTTCTGTTAGAGATCATTAGGGCCCTTCCTAGTTCTGGAAACAGGTGACTGACATTACATCTTGGTACTTGATTTGATTTGATTTTCCCCCCAGAGACTCTGGAAGAAGAAACAGCTCCAGTGCTGCTAAGCTTTGTGAGAACTCTGAACTTGGTGAGGGAGGATAATTTGTCTCCAGTTGCCAAAAGAGCCTTGTTTCACTTTTGAACAATAACCACACAGGTCTGTGAGGAGTGTTATATGCTGAAGTGTTAATCAGTAAGCAGCTTGAGCCACACTTGAAATCTCTTTAACATACTTATTTTGCTCTCTAGTACTTTTGTTTTTTATGTGTCAGTTGGCGCAGTCTGAAAAAAAAGACATTCATCAGTATTCTGTGCGGTTCCTTACGCAGAAAGCTTTACTCAAGATTCACTTTCTTTTTCAGTTGTTTTCTATAATCAATAACCAGGCAGTTTTAAAGCCTGGTTATATTGATGATGTTTAAGTGTAACAAAGTAAGTGATAATGATCTTAGTTTTATCCAGCGTGACATATTTTTCAGCTTTGCATATCTTTTGGTGGCCTTGATATGCTTGAAAAAACAACACAGACTCCATCAGGGCAAGGAAATTATTACTTGCAGCTCTGGTTGTTTGGGGGAAATCCATTCTGAAGACAATGAAGATGGGCCCTGGTGGATTTTTTTCTCTTGTCTAGGAGTTTCCAAAATGGCACAGCTGTGAACATGAGACTCCTTAAGTTTAAATCTGCAGTTAGTTTTAGGGGCTGGATGACCAGCAGTTCTGGTCGAGCTTGAGCAGGTTCACTGTTGCTGTTAGTATGCCTCTCCTAGAATGTGCTAGAAGTTTACTTAACTTTTAAGTAAAAGGTAATGCATAGATTCCTGTTGCAAGACACTCCTTTGGAGTGCTTATTTCAGGCTTATTTCTTTTTTCCCCTACCTTTCATGTTTCAGGCTTGGTTTAACTCCTGAACATAAATGATGTTCAGGCAACTCCTAAACAGAAATACAGATGGAAGACAATGATTTACATTGACTCTGTACTTTTACAATCTTTATCTCAAACATTCAGAATTATATTTAAGAGCCAAATGTTGATGAAAATTAAAAAAGCTGGTGATGCCAAAATGCATGTTGGACTACGTTTTATAAAGGCCCCAGCCAACTTAGAAAAATGCCCTGAAGAGTCTTAGGCTTAATGCCAAAAGGAGCTACTTTACACAAGAACTGTAAAACCACTCAAGAGTATTAGGCATATTGCCAACAGTTACCCATTCTGTGGTAAGAGTGTATTTTAACTTCTCTCATACTGAGTCTTATACCCTTTACCCTCCACTTTGTGGACCTGGACAGTGAGATTTAAAATTAATGGCAGCTATCCAAAATGCAGTATAGTGAAGGTGTTGGTTTAAGTAAGACTCATATTTCTTTAATTTTTCTAGACCAAATATTATTCTTTCTGACTGGGGCAAACCCAATGGAGGGAATGGGTATTTATCAATAGCTTTATGACACCTGTTTTCACTACGATGACAACTTGTGGTTTTCCTCCATTGTCACTGATGCTTATTTATGTCATCCTAAGATTGGCTAATGACTTTTGTATCCTCCATGTTTATAGAGAGGAAAATTTGATGCCTCAGATCAAGTCATTAAAAGCAAGAAAACCAAACCAGATCAAACTATTATATTTCACTTTACTCTGAGAATCTTCAACTCTAGTTTATGATTTTTCAGTTTTGTTTTATCACCAGGAGATGGCACTAACAAAATCAGTTTTCACACAGAGACGTGTGTTTCAGCCACCTTTTTGTAGGGGAAATTTGTAATAAAAATCCAATTGAAGTATGAAAGTTCTGGCAGTTTTGTACCTGAAAATTCCTGAAAACTGTATTGAGGCCACCTGCTTCTCTGGGTGAATTAAGATTTCACTTTTTTGGTATGAATATGGGTAAGTCACATAAATTTCCTGTGCCTCTATTCTTTTTGTTGGCAAGTTTTTGAAAACTTATTTTTACATTCATAAAGTGATTTGAGATCTCTACATAAAGTGCAATGTATTGATGTCAAATAGAAAATTAATTTTAGACCTGCATGTGCACCTGTAGAGAGGGAACAGGTCTATGCCTTTTCATAGAGGACCAGATTATCACAGAGCCGTCCTGTACACACTTCAGTAGAGAAGTGTGTAAATACTAAATTTTGCAGTTGGATTTGGAGTTTTGGCATATTTTTATTATGTTCTTCCAGAACTATATGGCTTTACCTAACAGTGCTGGTGAGATCCTACTTGATCTTCATCATGGTAATGTGTTTCTTTTTTTGGTTCCTACTGCTGCAGACCTGTTAGATGGTGCTGAACAGGAAGAAAACCAACTGTTTGATTTGGTTTAGCTGCTCTCTCCTACCCCTCACCCACAGAAAACAATGAGAAGAGAAGCTGCTCTTCTGACATCTATTCTGTACATAAAATGCAAAGTGATGTTTCATTTACTTTCAGGATTCTTGCACAGCTGTAAATGCAGGGAATACTCCTGCAAGGAGCAGGCAGTTGAAGTCAATAATTTGTGCAAGTACATTCTAACTTGAAATATGCTGTCATTGTATTATTCTACAAGTTGTCTGTGAATAAAAGTGGGAAAGGTCTGAAGAAATCAAGGGTTATCTGCAAGATAACCTCACCAATCTCTCACCAATGAGATCTTTTTCTTTTCTATTTTACTTATGCTTAGTCTTTCTGAAGCTGAATTTTGTAATTAGTGCTCTATCAGAGTTCAAGGAAGCTAGGGCAAAAAATATGACTTTTTCAAAGGAGCATGCTTCCATGTCTGAACTTTTGCTTTGCTTGGACAATAAACTGCCTTAGCATGTACCTGACCTGTTTTTAACTGGGTTATAAACAGCTTGCACGTCTCCCTTTGTCTATATTTCTGTTCCTCCTATACCTTCCAGGACAAGTTTCATCTCATGCCACTGAGGTGTTTGCAGACATGTTATCTTATACTTCAACTAATGGAGCATGTATTTCACTGCTAGTGGTAAGAGTGTACACTGTTTTTTCAGCAGACTTGAGATACCAGCTCAATATGCATTTAGTGCAGTAGAAGGGGCACTAGGCTGGGAATACAGGGATGAAGGTATGCATTTAACTCTCATATTTATGGGGCTAAGTCAAATACTGCTGTTTTGTACCAGTATCTGTGGAATTCTGCTTGTGGTAAGCATGGCCTTCAGTTGTTTCGTAGGCATTGGTTCTAGAGAGATTTAGAACAGTTTAGGTGTCACAGGGCTACACGTGCTGCTGAAGCTGATTAACTTGAATTTTTTCAGAAGTTGGAAATCAGCTCCATAGTCTTCCCAGAATGTGGGAGACCAGAAGGGGATGTAAAGAACACATCTCACATGAAATATAGGAGGGCCTGGGGCAGGATTATGAATGAGAAGGAATGAGCTTTTTCCTTCTGTGAGCCCTTTCCTTCAGTCTTGTGACATAGGATACAGCTGAATACATAGGCCCTTGTGAAAAAAACAAAAAACCCAAGCAAACAAACCACATGTTCAGGCAATATTCTTCAGTTGCAGCTCTAAATGCATAAAATGGAACTTGAGATAAAAATCTCATTTCGTTGAGGTTTCATGTAGTCAGTTCTACAGATACTATCTGGTTGATAAAATCAATGGTTTAAGTGGTTTTCCCTGGGCTTTTTAGAGACGTTTATCCCCATTTAGTCTAACCATTTGACACATTAATAGTGTGGTGGCTGTGTGGGGGTTTAGTCACTGGCTGGAGTTAAACCATGACACTTTGTTAGACATTTCAAATGATAATGAGAGGAGAGCCTGTCTATAGTGGATTATTATGCTTTAATGACCACCTCCTCAGGTTTTTCTCATTGAGTCTGACATTTTTGGCTGAGGACAGTACTGAGATGAGAGATCAGTAAAAGAGACATGCCTTCTCCAGCTTTAATTATTACAACAAAGCAGTTGCTGCATAACATTTCCCTTGCAGAATCTCTGGAAAGAATTTTGGCATGACAGGTTTCCCTGCATGTGTTCACATGGCAGGCCCATACTGTCCAAGGAACAACTTCAGGGCACGAGTCTTCTGTTGGTGCTTGGCATGGTTGGACTTCAGCCGGTGAGAAGTACTGGTGTCCTGGCTGAGCCAGGGTAGCCGTGTGCAATAGTGAGGAAGTTTCTGGCTTTCCCACTCCACTTTCACCTTGCAAATGTGTCCAAAAACCTAATGAATTTAGTCCCCTGAATTCATAACAAGACTTGGTCTAGCCAGACTCCTGTTGAAATGTGTGGTGTACTCAGAAATTCATGTTTGGGCTCTAGTAAGGGATTTCTTTGCATATTGATGTAACTGCATTGTCAGAATTCTTCTGCAGAACTTCCTGTGGCTTTGAGGACATCTTGATAGGGTGACATGTTGTTTTCTTTCAGAAGGCATTCGTTTGTGTTCAGAAGAGGCTGCTTTGTCTGACTCTACTTTGGTACTATTTTTAAAAAATAAAATTAAGACTTAAAATTTAATAAATTATATTGGAGATGAATAGGAAGAAGAAAATATATTTAAACAATTGTGAGTGGATGCAGTACCTGGTAATCACATACTTTCCCATTTTTACTTCCTTGCAGTGTCTGCCCCTTTTTTCCCTAAAATCAAACTAACAAAAAGAAAATAAAAAAGACAGAATGTGCGTGGCTACTGCTATCTGGTCTGTATCTCCTCTGCAGGAAAGTAAGCTCCATGAGATTAAAATCTCTCTCGTACTAAAGAAGCCATATTTTGGTCTCCAGCAGAGCAGTGGGATAATGCTCTTTCCCTGCAGTTTCACGGAACTGGTATCATCTGCAGGACAATCCAGGTCTTTCTGCTTTTACAATTATTATTTGAGTGATTCCTACCTTGTATTTAGTAAAAATCCTTTACAGAATTGAGATTTGAAGAAAACTGCTAAAATATGTAACAGTAGATTAAAACTAGTAGATTAAAAATCACCAGTAGATTAAAATTTGCAATGTGGCTAAAAAACCACTGACAAGTATTAAGAGCTTGCAAATTGAAAATGGCAAATGCCAACTGGAAATGGCAAGCTTCAAAGTCACTTTTGCCCCAAAATATTCTCTCCTTTTCCTAATGATCAAAGATAATACTAAAAACGTAAGTCATTAAATTTGGCAGATTTGCTTTCTGTGTCTCTGGTCACTAAGTGATTTAGCTCTACTGAATAGTACTAAGAAAGTTTTGGAAATGGAATCTCCATGCAGTGTCTCATCCAGTTCTCCAGTTGCTAGTGGAGGTAACAACTGTTAATGCTGTTGGAGAATATTGGTTTGCCTTTACAAAACAGATATGCCAAGCCTGACATAATTTTCCTAAATTAACCTGTTATAAAAAATAGGATAGCTAACGTAATTAGAGAAGAGGCTATAGCTAGATGTTAACTACAGCTAACATAAAAAGAGAAGAGCACTAAGAAGAGAAGTCAAAATATTTATTCATAAATTCCCTATGGTCTTTATATATAGAGTCCTAGATTGCAACCAGTGCAGGAGTTTGTATGCAGTGAGGCATGGTCCTTTCCAGTCCTTTGCAAAGTCTTTGTGCCTGTTTCCCCTGAGATGTGACTTTCTGTCCACCCACAGCCATGCTTCTGCTCCATCCTGGCACTGTTGTACCCTGTAGTCTCCCCAGCCCTCTCTCCCTCCACTAGTCCGGCAGCTGCAAAAAGCTGCGCAGCAGCTCCTCTCTTCTCCAGGGGTGACCTTGGTGCTGCCCCTTCTAAAAGGAGCCCATGAAACCAGGAACATACTGCTTGGGTCAAGCTGTCACAGCTTCTTTGCATTTTCAGGAGCTGTGAGATAGAAGACCTTGAAAGCATGTTGGGAATCTTTGTTTCTTCAAGAAAGAAGGAATATTATCATGTCATTTCCAAAAAGAGGTTCCAAAAAGGTTTTGAATTCCCCTTCAGAGAGGGAAATTTTAGGCTAGGTTGTGTTTTATTAATGTTATAATTTATTCAGGTTTTGTTGATTATGAACACCAAGAGTGATGATTTCATGCAAGCATATGAAATCATACAGGTTTTTCTGTTAAGGTGGTATTTAGTACTGACTGGACTGAAGATGGAGATACAGAAATAAAAAAGTTCTCTGCTTTTCAGTATCCCTAAATCCTGGGGTTTGGATGGAAAACTATTTCTCTTTATTTCACCTGAATGTCTCTTTTCATTGTTTTGCTTCTGTTCTTTAATGTTACTTGAGTACTTTCAACTAGGTTTATATTCTGCCTTTTGCATAAAAAAAGTTACCTTTACTTTACAGTTAAACAATACAGTTTGTCTTAGTCTGTCTGAGACTTGAGTGAGATTTGGCCAGTGTAAAGGCCTTGGGGTTACCAAGA
This sequence comes from Orthonyx spaldingii, assembly GCA_013397795.1. Taxonomy (NCBI): domain Eukaryota; kingdom Metazoa; phylum Chordata; class Aves; order Passeriformes; family Orthonychidae; genus Orthonyx; species Orthonyx spaldingii. Next base: position 171,257 of record VZTJ01002317.1, on the reverse strand, counting down.
ACGTTTTGGAAATATCCTAAGTATGTATTTCGAGCACAAAGTTTAAGCAGGAAAAAGAAATCTCTATATGCAGTTTAGTAGTTTTTACTTAGAAAGTGAAAAAGAAAACAGATACTCTTATTAAAATGGCACTTGAGAAAACCCAGAATAAATTTGTAATTCATGCTTCATTCAAATACCAGTATAGTATGACAGGCAGTCATCACCGTTGTTGACATACCACTTTGGCAGCTAAATACAGTTCTTAATTGTATAATATGCATTTTAACATGCTTGTTCTCTCCTACTGAGACATTTTTAATGGCTTATTTCAGAGTTCAGTTGTAGCATATTTGACCTAAATTGAACTTGCATTTGTTGTATACTACTGTTTGAACATTCGTTAATAAATCTGCAGTTGGCTGTCAAGTTCCAGCTAATCAAACTGTAATTGGCCTGTCAATCACTATTCACAAATAAATGTTGTTCGTAAAAAAACTACTGACCCAGCATTGATGTCAATTAATTAGTGAAATATATCTTCTAACACAATCCACTGTTTCTTGTGAATGTTTTGATGCTTTTGGTACTAAGAGAGGACAGCTATTTGCATAAGCAAGTAGCTATAAAATTAGTTGACTTTCAAACAGGAGGAAACATTAAAAAAATTTTTAGTAATATAAGAGAAATGCTGTTCATTCTGGGACCTCAAGACCTGATGGAAGATGGGTTGGCCACACTGTGCCCTCCTCGGCCATCTCATGAGCAGTGGGATTGTTAATGCTGCTCCCTGACTCTTCTTTGTCCAGAGAGGTGCGAGGCTGGTGGGTTTCACCTGCTTATGATATACTGGGATTCTTGGTGGATTTGCTGTACCACTAGATTGGCTTTCTGTATTGGCTTCTTACTATGTCTATATCTTTCCCACCTTGCATATACTTTCTCAGCTACTTCCCTTCTCTGGTGTGAAATATGGTTACACATCTTAGTTCCATGTGGAAAGCCATTTATTTTTGAATGAATCATGTGCCTTTATAAGAGAACGGGACAATTTCTGCCTTGAGTATTTGTCTCTGAAATTACTGGGTTCATGTGATGGGAATATTGTTTCTGGCATCTTGATTGGTTGCAGTGAATTGTTATTTAACTGCACTTGTTTTGCTGTCAAGATGGAAGAAGGAGTAGAGAAGTCATAATGAAATTTTTTTTTTGGTTCATTGAATGGATTTTTAAAATTAATGGAGAGAGAAAAGAAATGAGAAAATTAATTTTGTGTAGATTTATGTTTTCACATTTATTCATTCGTTTGTGATCACAAACTCTGGGAAGTGTTCAAATCCCAGTAAAACTGTCAATTTTTGGTCAGTCTATTATTCTTAACTTGAAAGGGAGTTCAAACATTTGTTTCATAAAATGGCTTTGTGTAGTTAATAGTCAGATTGCTGATTCTGCCTAGAAACTTGTATAAGACAAAACCTATTAATTAAAATTTTTTTCCCCTATGTCTGCTTTGAATTCCTTTCTCACAAAAGAAAAATAATTTTCGTGCTGAATATGGAAACTGCTAAATGCTTTGTAACTTTTATTGGCCTCATGACAGTCCTGGGCAGATATTAGGTAGAGTTGATATCTCACTAAGATGTTAAACTTACTGGGTGTTTGAAATATGCAGCAGCTTTGAGTCTGCCCAAGGAAATACTTGAGAAACAAATGAGTCAGACCACGTGTCTAGTTAGCTACTGGAAAACTATTCACCCATGCCTTTTCCACAGAGTCTTCTGTGTGGTGATTGCCATCGGCCACTGGTCCCTACCAGTTGGGATGTGGGTAAGTCCTGGTGGCCCCAGCATCACAATTCTGTCTCCTTTCCCTCTACAACTGCTCTGTCAACCAGCATTTCTAGAAACCGGCTCGCTTGTGCAGTGTGTGCCTTGGAGCTTCTTCCTGTACCTCAAATAAATGTCTTCTCATTTGTATTTTGTTGGCACTCCTCTTACCTTCCTGCAGCTCAGCTTCTTCCAGGTATGTCAACAGCAGTGAGGGGAAAGGAAAAATAGCTCACACAAAGAGCAAGTACAGTGAGTTGTAGTTTTGTGAGGTGGAAAAGCTGAAACTTGGGGCTTGCAAGAATTTTCTCTTTCAGTTGTGCAGGAAAACACCAAACCCCCCAAGTCCAGTGAAGAATGTAATAAGAAAAATAAGTCTAAATATATCTTGATTTTAAATTTGCCTTGGATAGATCTAAATATTATCTGATACAGCAAACAGATGCTGAAAACCTTTTGCCTTCTAAATACTACACTGTATAAAGTCAAGGATTAATGGACGTAAAGGATCATCATCTGGACCACAGGAGATGAAAATGTCAGTATACATAGGGTCACCAGGACTGCAGTTAGAAAGTGTAATTCAAATATAGATGTAATTACTTACCAACACTACTCTTGATTCTAGTTTAGCTTGTGATTTGCTTCTGTGGGGTTCATTTTCTTCTCTGGGGTTTGTAAATCTGTTTTCATAGTCTTGGTCTTTGTATTCAAAAGACTTATTTAGACTTGTGGATTTTCTTGTCATTATGCACTATCATTTTTAAGGAGAAAAATATTTTTTTTTATATTTACTTTGAAAGACAAATGGTTGAAGCCTTCAAACCTAAAATGCAGTGCACAAGTCTTCCTCTTAGTAAAAGAAAAAAGGACCTTTCTCTGTGTGCATGCTGTAGAGGATTGTATCAAACATCAATGACTATGGTACTAGAAAAGTGTACTGAGGAGAAAATATGGGTATCCATGAGGCCTTGAGAGTGGGAAAATAAGTCCCGGTGCTCTCTCAGTTCTGAAAATACAGTCTGGCAGGTTCTTTCTACACAGCCGTGTCCTCTGTTTGCCATGAAAACAGGCATTTTTATATTTTTATTATCAGATAATACTGCATGAATGTTCCCTGTCTCCATCATTAGTTTCTTTTTTCATCTAGAGATTTTTAAATTTAATATTTTCCATTGAGAGAGCTAATAGGTCTGTGCAGCTGGAAAGACAATTTCTTTCCGATTGTAACAACTTCTCCTTGGCAAAAGGTGAAGCTGCAACTTTGAATGAAAGGTTGCTGGAGCTGTTTATTTTTAACATTTGTGGAGGTGTGATAGAAGTTTTATTAGAAAATGCTGGAGTTCTATAGTCTCTAATAGAAAACTATGCTGATACTGGCTGTTTCTGCAGAAGAGTTGAATGTATAGAAGAAAACTTTATATTGGATTCTAAATGTTTAAACTGATTTATTTCATTTTAATTAAATCCTGTAATATGGAATTCCACATAGAACAGATTTTGTTGAAATTAATATGGTAAAATAGTGTTAAAAGAAAGCCAGTTGAGTTTGGATTACAAACTGTCAAAGATAAATCACTTACAGATTAATAGTATCTTTGATAGATAAGAAAAAAAGAGTACATAGGACTTTTTTGGTCTAGCTGTCTTTCATAAACTTTCCAAAAGCCTTGAATTGTTCTAAAAAAGGAAAAATAGGCTATTCAAGATATAACAAAGCACCTGATTTTCTGAGTGCAAACATTTTTTAAAATGTTTTGAATTATTGAAAGAAAACACTGAGCATCAGTATTTCCGGTCATTCATACTTGGTTGTGAAGGGTGCAGTTTGAAGTTCAGATGACTTCATTGAAATTAGTCAATTGCTGCTGCTAATGCAGTATAAGGTTTAGGGTTTTCTTTTTAGAGTCTATTCTCATCCATTTTCCTGGTGAATATTTTGATTATTTGCAGTATTTCTGCTTATTATCTATTTACATCATAATATATGCACATATCCTAAATTTACATACTCATTATTAATGCAGCACAAATTCAAAATTCACGATGCAGATGTCCTTTATTCCTATGTACAAGTGAATCAAATAGTGTAGCTGTCTAACTTGTGACCAGAAAAATAGTGGCCAGTGATTATGGCTCTGTGACAGTACTCTCACCACCGAAGCAAAACACCACACTGGCTGCCTTTTTTATATTGCAGTAGGACATGATGCCATATTTTCCTCCTTACATAAAAAGGCTCCCAGCCTACTGCACATGAAAGGAAATGTCTGCATTGTACTCATGTCTGTGTAAAACTACCATTTCTTTCCCTTAACTTCAGTTTTGCTGCCTTCTCATGAGCAATTCCTGTTCAAGGTGCTCTGAGTTGTTGTTGATACTCTGTCTGCCAAAATCTGTGATTGTTACCACACAAAAAATGTACAACTGCAAATTACATAAGTGTCCTAATATCTGCACAGTGCCTGTGGCCATACCTCTCCAATGCCTGTCACTTGCCTTCTGTATGTGTCTTCTTGTCTGAAATGGACCCAGTTCATGAATGTTGATAAACGTTTTCACGTTTATCGTGAAACTCTGCTATTCAAAATTTTACAACTTGATTCTTTGCCTTAAGCCTATGTGGAAGGCTTAAGCCTATGTGGAAGGTGAATTCCTGGCAATGGTGAGTATCAACTCTAAATCAATTTAGAGTATCAAGTCTAAATTAGTGCTCTTATCAGGAATGATAACTCAGTAAAGGTTCAGGTTAGTACTTGTCATTTCCCCAAAGTGATAATGCATTCAGAAGCACCTTTGGGCAAGTGGTTCTTTAACAGAGGCAATGAAATCAAGTAAGGTGGAAGGCTGTAAGAAGTGTAACTTTTGCCTTTCAACTCTCTGACTGTGGTTTTGTTTCTAGTCTACCTTTCACCATCCTTGTTGTGCTCTAGTTATTTCCCCATCGTTGCTACCTTCTATTTTTAGTCTTTTCAAAACAGTGTTCAAATCCCCTCTCAGTCTCCATTTTCTTGATAGAGTGATGAAGAGCTACTGTGACAGCACTCATGATAAGCAACAATGTTCTAGTGTTAAAAATACATACTTTATATACAGCTACAGAAAGGCATACATACAGAGCAGGTATAGCTGCAGTGTGAAACATCTGCCTTGTGAATGACTGAAGTCTTCTTGCTCAAGAAAGTAATACGTTTTGTTGATGCAGATGTCATTACTTCGCCTTTGACTTTTGGTAAAACCGATACTAATTGAAATTGTGTGTCAGAGCTGAAAGTGTGTGAAGGGATACCTGTGGGAGGAAGAGGGAGAACAAAGTGTACGTGCCCCATGTTTACTTAAGCGTAGTATAATTCTGCCAGCTGGACAAAGGGACTATGCTGTTAATTGCACTGCTACAAGCCAAGTGGAACACTGAGGACCAAATCTGTGTAAATGACATTCAGGTTACTTGAGAAGTTTTGCAAAGCTGTTCTTCCTGAAGGAGAGACCTGGGAAGTATTGTGTCTCAGAGTTCACAGGTTTCACTAGGCAGATGCAGTTCTGATTTACTTTCTTTTCATTACTCTTACTTCACTATTGCCTGCATATTTCTAGACCAACACTGTAGGGACAGCCTTGGAGTGTGCGTTGTCCTGCTGCTGGTCCCTGAGAGGAGGGCAGCTGTGTTAGTCTGGCAATACTTGAGTTTAAGCCTTCAGAAATGGTTATACTTTGTCTAATCCTGAGATCTTAATGTGGTGTAGGTGAATAAAAAGGTTTACTGGCACTTTTTGAAAATCTCGCTTTACCTTTACAGAAGTAGATGTGGGGACTGAGTGCGGTGGGGGTGTAACGAGCAGCTCTAGCTTGGAAGCTGGACTGAGCAAGTTCCCTGCTGTTGTAGACATCATGGTAACATCTAGTTGGATTCTTGCACTGCAGAGGGTAGCTGAAACACCCTGATCTTGGTATTCTTATATCGCCAGCTGATAAACATGAGCTAGGTGTCCTTGGTGTTGGGGATGGAGGGCAAGCAGGGTCTTCTCAGTATCCTTGCCGGTCCATCTTGGCTCGACTGTGAAAAGAAAATGCACATGACTGCACTTACAGATGGCTCTGTGGTTAAAAAATGTTGATGAATGTCAAGTCACTAATACCATTTGAGGCATGCAGTGCCTTCTATCACTCATTTTATGTGTAAGTAATAAGTAACTCAGCAAAAACATCAAGGGAAAAAAACCCATGTAAAACGATGTATTTTTAGCAAAAGATATGTTTACAACCTAAGGTTTTAATGTGGGGAAGAATATTTTTAGTGTGACCTTTAGCTTTTTTCCTCGCAGTTGATTTTTATAAAAGTAAATTTGTCTTTTAGTGGGAGGTGTTGATTTATGAGTAGAATTGGGAGTATTTAAGAATGCAATAAAAATATATTCCTATTCTTCACTAATAAAAATGCTCTTTCAGGAGCTCCAGCAATTAGCCTACTTTAATCATATAACAAACATCTGGACATCAATGCTGTGCAAACAGTAACAATGATTGTTTTGGTGATCTGTATTTTGCATTTCTGTGTAGGTTCAGTTTTAGGGATTCTGGTTCAAGAAAGATTGTGAATTCCTTAGTCTCTGAGGAGACATAAAAAGCTTTGTAGCATGTTAAACTAGAAAGAAGAAATCCACATTGATTGGACAAAAAAAAAAGGTGCTGCAAAACAAGAACAAATAGTAGTCGTGAGCAGTGTCTTTCCACATGATTGCCCTTGTGAATTCCTTCACCGTATACTAACCTATAAGTTAATTAATGGTCCAACTGAATGATTTGAATAGTTCTTTACCCACAGATCTCTAACATTAGATATTGGAATATTTTTCAAGGGATTTGAACATTGAAGATAATGATAATAATCTCATTTTTTCCTTTGTGACTGCCTAGTATGTTATAACTTGACTAAGATTTCTTTCTTTTAAAAAATTTGTAGCGAAAGAAATGATTTTTAAAGACTTGTAAACTAGAAACTTGTTAGGACCGGCTAAGTTACGGTCCTAACCGAAATGCTCCCAATAAAGGGACTTTTATTGTTTCTTTAAAATAGAAATCTTGGCTGTGGATATTGAGATTTATATGATTTAGTTAAAATGTGGAGGTTTATTCTGAGAGCTGTGATCCAGTCCCATAAATTAAGAATTTACACACCTTTACTGATGTGAGATAACCTATTCCCAAGGTTTTACATCACTTCACATGGTCAGGTTGTTGGGTTGTTTATCTGTTTGGCTAACAACATTGTACTTTTTCAAACTAATATCACAAAGAACATAGACTCACAGAATTTTTAGGCTGGGAAGGGATCTTGGGAGATCATTTAGTCCAACTCCCCTGCCAAGGCAGGGTCACCCATAGCAAGTTACACAGAAACATGTCGAGGTGAGTTTTGAATATCTCCAGTGTGGGAGACTCCACAGCCTCCCTGGCCAGCCTGTCCTAGTGCTCTGCCACCCTCATGTTGGGGTGGATCTTCTTGTGTTTTATTTTATGGTCATTGTTCCTCATCCTGTCAAGTGCACCACTGAAAAGAGTCTGGCACCATCCTCTTGGCACCCGCCTTTGAGATATTTATATTTATTGATGAGATCCCCTCTGTCTTCTCTAGACTAAACAGGCCCAGCTCTTGCAGTCTCTCCTCATAACAGAGAAGCTCCAGTCCCCTCATCATCTTTGTGGCCTCTGCTGGACCATCTTCTTGTCTCTCTTGTACTAACCAGCTCTGTGTCTGTCTTGTCCTGAGGAGCCCAGAACTGGGCACAGCAGTCCAGATGTGGCCTCACTAAGGCTGAGCAGAGGGACAGGATCACCTTCCTGTGATGGGACCTGCTGGCAATGCTCTTCCTAATGCACCCCAGGATACGGTTGGCCCCCCTGGTTGCAAGGGTACTACAGGTTCATGTGATTGTGATTATCACTCAGAGACTCAGATCCATCTCTGCAGAGCTGCTTCCTAGCAAGTCAACCCCAGACTGTTACTGGTACTTGGGGTTATTCCTCCCCAGGTGCAGGACCCTACACTTGCCTTTGCTGAACTTGATTCTCTCTGTCCAATTCTCAGCCTATCAAGATCCCACAGAATGGTAGCACAGCCTTCAGGTGAATTGGCCATTACCCTCAGTTTCGCATCATCAGCAAACTTGCTGAGGGTGCATTTGATCCCTTTGTCCAGGTTGTTGATAAACAAATGGAATAAGACTGGGACAAGATTGCATAGTATGTTCAGTGAAGCACCCTTCTTTAGCCCATGGATAACCTTTGAAATATTGATGGCTTTTTCCTGTCCCATAGCTGCAGACTTTTGAAAGACAAGGTGGTAGTCTACTTAAAAACCTTTGATGACTATAAGAGGATTAGAGGAGTAGAAAATATGGAGAAGATCAAAATGTAGTTATGAAAACTTCAGACTTTACAGATGCCTGTTTATGAGTTGTTAATTTAAGAACTATTGTTTCTTTTAAAAATCTCATTCCATGAGCAGAAATGCAACACAGTCAACCTCACATAACAAATAGCTGCTACAGTAATGTCATTGTTTCTCAGTGCATATCATAGCTGGGTACTACTAAGAACGCACATGAAACAAAATCATATTGTATTTAATTACATAAGCATATTTCACTACCTAATGCATACATATATAGGGGCAAAAGTACAGCTGTAGAAATATCTTTGGCTGAGCCTTCAGGATTCCTCACTTCTTTGGTTTCTCAGGCCAAAACATCCTTTTGAAAGAACACCTGCTGATTAAAAGAGCAACGACCTTTATGTGATGCAAACAGAAATTGGCTTTTAATTATTCATAGTGAATAAAATGAAAGTATTCATAATCAAATTTCTTGGTGTTTTCTGAAACCAGTAAGACATATCCCTGGTTTTAAAACAAATTACTTTCTTTCCTGAAAATGTAAGCCTTGTGAAGTCCTAAAAATACATTATTTCACTAGAAAGCTGAGTGTTTAATACTTATTAAATGTTTAATTTTCCTTTTTCTCACATAATTTAAACTAAAATCACAATGGAAAAACATGTATCTTTTCAAAATGATAATGCTTTTAGAAGTAAGTTTGAATTCTGGAGTGATGCCTGAAGTCTGGACATTCACTGGGAAGTGCTTCTCCTCCTTACCCCACCGAGCTGGTTCCCCATGAATTTTTCTTTTTCAGAGGAGTCTCCTAACACTTATTTGAGTTTTTCCACACAAAATATACTGCATCTGTCTGGATGCAGTTAACTTTCTTCATAGCAGCCCATATGGTGCTGGGGTTTACATTTTTGGCTAGGCAGTCTTGATAACAAACCCATGATAACACACCAGTGTTTTGGTTCTTGGTAAGCAGTGCTTGCACAGTGTCAAGGTTTTCTTTCCATCACCCTACCAAGAAAAAGGCCAGTATGAAGGGGGTATGCAAGAGGCTGGGAGGGAACACAGCCCAGACAGCTGACTCCAGCTGACCAAAGGGATGTTCCATACTGTGTGATGTGCTCAGTCATGAAAGCTGAGGGAAAGGAGAAGGATGTAGGGGCATTTGTGGTGATGGCATTTATCTTAGTGAGCAAGTGCTACATGGACTGAGAAAGTGGCTGGACACCTGCCTGCTGATGGGAAGTAGTGAATACATTACTTATTTCGCTTTGCATGAAGTTTTTGCCTTTTTTATTAAACTGTCCTTATCTTGACCCAGGAACTTTTTCCATCTTTTCTTCTCCTGTGCTATCTGTGCTATTGTGGGTGCAGGGGGAGAGACCAGCTCGGTGGGCATCTGTCAGCCAGGAACTGGCAACATCTGGGCACTCACTGAAAACTCTCTCAGAACCAGACTGCAAATGGACACTCTTTCTTCACTTAGCATGCCCATGCAGACTTGATTCTTGAATGTTGCTTGAGGAAGAGAAGCTAGTCATATAAAAGGTAAAATACTATAACAATTGTTTTGGTTATTGTCTTTTCTTCAATTATAAGGACTTTAAGTCTTCTCTGTTGACCTGGTTTAGTCGTCTGCAGCCTTTTGGAAGTGGAATGGGCTTTGCCTTGCTATTTAGCCTTTGGTATGCATCCTAAGTACTTCAAAACCAAACATTTTTTAAACACAAAATTTCATGAACTGTAGAATACAATTTCAGTGTTACTGGAATACAATAACAGCTGACTGTAAGAGAATTATATCCCTTTCACATTAACTTCAGGACATTGCAGTCCCTGAGTTGCAGGGAATCAAATCCCTGCAATTTAATGAAAATGACACTAGAATACTAAAAAACCACACACTAAATTGTATGAAGAATACATGAACACTTGTATATGACAGAAGTTTGAAAAATTACCTAAGCAGCTCATAAGGTCACGTTCTGTTTATAACAAATTACTTATGTACTTGGGAATTTAACTTCACTTAAATTCACTAGGATGATGTCCTCAAAAATCACACAATCCTTTTTGAATATTTTACTCTTACCTATTTAGCTCATTCTCTCTTTCAATCTAATATAAAAATGAGTACCACTTGGGTTTTTTTAGAGGTATGAAGGAGAGATACACAATTGAATTGACCAGCTTCCTAAAAAGATTTCAGTGTCCATTAGGACATTTGTGTGGGTTTCCACCCTTTAACAAAGGTACTCAGCTCAGCAGAGCACATAAACACTTGCCTTTTTTATGCCTTTGTCTGTGAGCACTTCTTTCCACCGTTCAGATGGCCCTTGCAGACATCACTGCATTGGGATACCACTGTGGTTTCCTGTGTCTTTACCTCAGACCTTAGTCAGTAGCCAACTTTGGCTGCCAAACCCTACCAACACGGCAGCCTCCTCTTCGCAAAGTAATAGCTGTGGTTAAGATGTCATTCTCTGTAAATCAATTTTGGCAAGGATGACAGCAAAGGGCAGGAGCAGGACTGGTATTTAGGGGCCTAAGCCATTCAATTGGCCTTAATCCTCCCTCTTATTAGCCTGGCTTTGTGGAAGGTAGATGGACTCACTTTAAAAAGATGAAACAAGCTTTCTTTTTGGTGTTTTCTTTTTGGTCACAACAACAAAAGACCTGGGAAACTCCAATTAATTAGTATGCCTTGAGCTGATGAAAAGAATAAGGAATAAAGAATAAAATTGAAAGAAAAATGTCTAAAGCTTTGAGAGGAGTGGAAGCATGTAGTGCCAATATAGATTTTAAATACTTCTGGCTGTTTGTATAATTTTCCCAGGGTTTGCCTCTCATTGACATGAAGAGCTATAGTGGCAAGACAAGAAGAAAATTTCGTTTGGATCATGATGATGCTGATAGTGGCCTCCTCTAAAAGTCAGTTTAAATAATAAGAACTACTTATTTTGTATTATTACAATGTACCGTACTGGCTGTATATTTCATAAAATGAGATTGCATGTGAAGGTAATAGTAGAAATTTCCAGAGAATTTGTGGTAATCATGCAGGTAGTCTCGTAAGGACTAATTTCTCAGTCTAGAAGATAGCTTCCAAACAGCTCTGATATATTCCTATATACAGAATTGAGAAAATTCATACTATGCATAAGTAAGTAAACCTTTCTGTTAGGGCAGATGTTCTCTTAACCACAGGAGTTTTTTTTATGGTTTGCACTTGGCTTTTGGCTTCTACATACTTGTAACTATTAGTTTCATTGATATTTTTGCTTCCTTAAGGACATGACTTTCTGACTTTATGAATTAAGGACTTTTGGCAAGATGGTTACAATTACTGGAATCCAGGGTCTGTTTGAGCTGATGGCTGTGAAGGTGGAACAGCGAAAAATCAGTGTGGGAACTTTTTTAATGATGAAAATTATGTGTGTCAAAATAATTTTCTTTTTCTTGACAGAGTACTTTTGTTTCAGGAAAAAAAGTCTTTCCATTGTCTGTGGAAAGAAATTTCCATAATGGTTTGAGATACTGCTACTGTAGGAATTCAGACTGCTGGTGTCTGATAGACATGCTTGAAATGTATATATTAGTTAACAAGATTATCACTTGAAAAGACAATTGTATTTTTACTGAGAAGTTTTTCTGAGGTGATAAAATATATTGATATTTAATGAAGCATGAAAGTTGTAAATGAACCATGAAAGCAATGGTTAAACTAATTAACTGAGTATAAAGCCTCTTAGAATATGTATGTTATGTGGGCTGTATGCTTGTTATTTCTGCCTGGTTAAACTGACAACTAGGATAACATTCTTATCTCTTAGGAGAAACAACCTTAAACAGTATGTTGTTTTCAGTGTGAGGAAAGAAAAAACTGTATTGCTCAGAATCTCAGGGACAATACTGTTTGAAAAATTATGTCGTAGTGTCCTTGAACAATTGACTTTATCTGGGAAACAAAAACGTACTGAATGTGACTGTAAGTTACTTAGATTCCTGCTTCCGTATTGCAGTTTCTGTAGTTCTTTCCATGTTAACATTTGTCACCTCTTTTAAATGGGTATCACTGTTAAACAAGTTAGTATTTATCCTTTTTTTTTTGCCCCCTGCTTCCTGTATGTTTTGGTCTCTTAAAGGAAGAAAGATGCTTTTCTGAGAAACAACAGTCAAATACCTGTATTTGATTACCTGTAAAGGTTTAGAAAGGGAGCCTCACATGGGATTAGAGTTAAACATTGAACAACCTTTATTGCGTGCTTTTTTTGCCAAACTCATACTGTTGCTGGATCATGATGTGCAGCACAGTCTGGCACTGATGTTTCGCGTGGTAAAGACTGAGACCTGGCCCATGCTGAAGGTAGAAAGCAATCTTCTTGCTCCTCTCTCCTCTGCTCAGGACTTCTTCAGAGGTGGTGTCAGGTTTTACTTGGAGGAGGTTGTCATAGAGCAATGGAGTTAAGGCGGCCTTAATCTGCTGAAGAATCTGTCCCCTTACTCTTGGTGCTCTGCCGCATCCCCGTGTTTAAGTGGGTAAAGGGGACAGAAGATCTTCCCATTGCCTGGGGCCTGGAGGAAGGAGGGGGTCTTCTTCTTCCCATTACTGCCCATGCAGGCAGGCTGACAGGAGAAGCATGTATAAGGTGTGCCACAAGGAAGATAGATAGCAGTCCAGTGAACACAGCAAGAAATCAGAAATTACTGTCTGAACAGAGGGTACATCGCAGTGCTGATTTGCTTTGATACATGGAATGAAAAGGTCTTTACAGTAATGGACCTGTATGTGCCCAGAGTTACAGATAGCAAAGGTCCTAGGTGTTATTTTCAAAAACATTTAGGAACATTCAGATAACAGAAGTTATCTGAAGTTTCAATTAAAATTGAGGAAAAAGAAAATCAGGAATTAATGGAAAATATTCCAAGAATGTATTTATAATATGAAGAAAAGCACAGACGTGCAGTGAAGGTTGAACAGTGCTAGAAGTTGTTGTGCCAGATGAAGCGTTACATAGTAGAGAGAATTATTTTTTCTAGAATGTTTTCTTATTGCCCCTCCATAGTTGGCTGCATTGCAATCAGATGGTATCAACAAAAAAGTATTCCAACAATATTGCTGGAATCAATTCACTTATTTGCAGATGACTGCAATACTGTTTAAACACTGGGCAAAGTGTTTCCCTATTGATTTCATTTGAGTCCTATAATTCATAATATATGAGGAAGTTTTAACAATATTATTTTTTTATCTGCTTCCCAAGTAATGCCACATGTAAGTGAAATTGTAGTGTGTGCTCTCACACACATACTGATATATGCTCTGTGTTTACTTAGGTCAGATTCAGGCAGTAATTGCTCAGTGGCACTGGAGCTGGAAGGTATTATCTCAAATTCCAATACAATTATCTTCTGTTCTTTCCAATTTCTGTAAATTTCCATTTTGATTATAATAATATTTTTCTTTCTGTCTGTATTGTAGTGGTATTTTAAGAAGCTGGCCAATACTGAAACTTAAAATGTGAAACTTGTTGGGTCTTTTTCACCCAATATTATTCACCATTAGATTCATATATTGCACTGCTAGTGGAGTTTCTCTTGATTTATGCCAGTTATTTGGTTAGGAGGCTTGCACCATGTATTAATATTTCAGAAATACAAACCAAATGGTCAGGCTAAGTTTTGTAAATAGAAACTGGTTAGTAATACTATGGAGAAGTAGTATCATAAACCAAAGGTGTAAAGCTGTAAGTTCTCTGCAACAAAAGAGCACATACCGTATTACCCTAATAAGGACAAAAGCAGAAGTCATCTAATGTTACTGATAACAAATAGGGAGTTACCCATTGCAACTAAAACATTTATATTTTAGTTTGGTTAAACATTAACTTCTGTGTGCACTAGTTAACTGATAACTTCTTACATTTTATGCAAAATAAGAAAACAAAGTAGCTTTCAAAATAGCTTTTTAATAAGTGGTAGGTCTTCCTGATATAAAGAAAACTGATTCAAAATTAGTATGAGATTTGCAGATGTCTGTAGATGTAATTGAAAATCTTCATTTTACTTTGTTCTTTCCTGGAAGTTTCCTGAACCTGACTGTTTCATAATATATTCTTAGTTTAGTCATTACAAGACCACTGTTTTCATTTGTTTAAATTTAGTGGTTAAAGTGTTCCATAGAAGTAGGTGATCTCATTGCTGTCTGCTCTAAACCAGCTAAGTTAATCACCTGTGAGGTATTGTTTTCACTGGTTGGTTCTGGATAATTTTTTACCTTGGTTCCAGTTGAAGGGAGGCATTGTTTTTCATTGTGCTTTGTCAGTCTCTTTTGTCTCACAGTAGAGTTGCTGAAAGTACATGCTTGGTTACTTCATACAATGAATGGCAAATAGCATTGGAAATTAATGCAAGTTAATTTACCAAGTGCACTCTGACAGTGAAAAAACTGCCTTTACAAGGTTCGAAGCATGAAGAATCTTTAAAGTGCACACACAGTATTTTCTCTTAATACCATGCCATCATGTTATTCTGTTTAGTGTATTTTCTTGAAATTATTTTTATTGATTATAAAGATTAAGTCTCTGTAAACAGTTAAGAGCATTGGTTCTTGTATTCAATACTAGTCAGATTAATGGTCTGTCTAACTCGGTGTTCAGAGTGGACACTGCCAGAGGATTTGGAGAAATTTTGTTACTAAAAAGTCATTGCTAATTGTTTCAAGAAAACCATAAGCTATGATCATAACCATGACGTTAAAAAGAGTGAGCTTTTAGGACCTTAGTTTCAGATTTTTCTCTCTAACTACTAATCCTTGATTGTTTTTTGTTTTGTTAAGATAATAAATACCCAGAATCACTGTTTCACTAGCATGTAGTGTCTGTGTGGTGTAGTGTAGTTGAGAAACTACAATATTTTGTAAGACTTGCAACACAAATGATAATTTAGCAACTTTTTTGAGTCATAGTTTAATAATTTACTTGTACTGTGAAAAACTCCAGCTTGCATGCCACAAAAAAAGCTCATACCTACTGTATTTATGACTGAATTTTTGTGTACTTCACCTAGAAACCTCAAAGTCTTCTGAAAAGATTTAGACTTAGGGTATGATACCAGTCTCAAGAAGCCCAGATTTCCAAATGAGCAAAGACTTTGTCTGATCATATGGTCATAGAGGCAAACGACAATATTCCCCCTATCCTGCCTTTTTAAAATATATTTGTTCCCCTTTGAAGCTCCAGTTTAGCACACTTAAAGAGTTGTCAAAGGGGTCTGATATCCACTGCCCTGCAGCTACTCTCTCTGTGTACATGGTTGTTTGTGCAATAGACCCTCTTAAACGGCTGTAGAAACAATAGAAAAGTGGCCATTTAGTTTAAGGACAAAGGGACAACTGCGAGCTCTATAATAGTCATTAATAATACAACTAAAATTGCTGCAGGGGAAGCCTGAGAACTTTGGCAGGCTCAAGGTGAGAGGGACTGAGATATTACCATCAGGAAGCAAGTCTTCTATGCAAACATTTGAGTTTGTTCAGTTACCAGCTACTGGTAAAGCCCCCCCTCCAAACAGGGTGTCAATAACCCTGAAGACACGGCGACACACAGAGAAAAGATGTATGTGGTAGCTGAGGGCTGCAACATCCAGGAGATTAAATGTATTGTGAAAAAAGGCCAAATGTGGTTTAAAAAAACCTTGGTGACTTTAATCTATGTGAAGGATACATTCACACAATCTGCCTTACACCTTTGGTCTCTGTCCTCTTCAGTATTTATTGTCTTACACAATGCTTTTTTTCTTGTGCCCTTTTCTCTCCACTTTGGTGAATAGAGTCCACACAAACAAGACTGGAAGGCCAATACAAGGGAAACATTAAAACCAACCACTTCCAAAGCTCTTAATGCATACATTTTCTGTGTATGTGGACACAGTAAATCCCCTAGGGAAATTAACTTTTGCTCCTTTGTTGCAATTCTTTCATTTCTAGCTGTTATTCTGACAGGGTTTCAGATCACTTTAGTAGCTTTGTTTCACAGTGATTAGTTGAGTAACCACAGAATTTGTTAATCAGAGATATTTGAATTTGATCTGGTGTTATGTATTTGGTATGTAGGTAGTGTGTTTCAGAATACCAAACAATTAAAACTGGTTTTGCTTTTATATGTTTTTGTTGACTATGATTTATATATGGGAAGCATAGTTTACAATTTCAAAGATTTGTTGAAGTAGTTTCATTTTTAAACCTGAGTTACTTGGCACAGGTAACAAATTACTGCACTTGACATGGAGAAGTAAACAAAGAAATTAGTTAGTTTTCAATCAATATCTGATAAAAGAAACGGGTTTTTAAATGAAACGAATTTCATACTGGACTCTGCCTCCAAAAAGTAAGAGAATTACATAAATTAAGAAAATCTCATCTAAAATTCTGTGTATCTAAAGTAGTTGCATTTTTCTGCATTCTTTGAAAGTTCTTCAGAAGATTGCAGTGAAATAATTTTGTGTTTCAAGGTTGAGTGAAGCTTAGCTATTAACCAACTATAGAGAATAAACAGGGAAAATATGCAGGCTAATGCATGAGGAAGTGAATGGATTAAACTATTTCCATAAAATATTTTTACTGTTTCTACTTGTTAACTATTACTGTTATTTATTGATAAGGAGCAGCTTAGATTTATGTATTAATATGTTTGTTTGGAATAAAGGACCTGCTCTAGTTAGCTGTAACTCTTACTGTGAGCTACTGCAGGACTGATTCCACATCCTCAATTGTTATTGCCTTTATTGGACTGTCTCCTGATTTATATCCTAGTATAAAAGAAAAGAAATTACATCTCTTGCTTATTTAAAGTATTAGCTTCTCATAGTTTTCTTAGAATCTACAGTGTCATTTAAAACCCACTGATTTCCTCCAGAGAGCTTCCCGTTTATCTCAGCTGATGTGGATTCAATGCATTAAGGAAATTCTGATTGTCCTGTCACTGTCCTGAAATTTTCAGGCTTTGGGACAATGATCCAGGAAACCTGGACTGAGGGCTCCTCTGGCACCGTGCATATATGATGCCAAATGCTGATGTTGGACATAGTCATTGTGACAGGTCATGTTTATCCAGAGCTTTTGAGCACACATTCTCAGAGCTTGCCTTTTAGCAGCAGGCTCATGACAGGTCAGATGTCCATGTTGCACCCGTTTAACTTTACGCTAGATCAGATGTGGTCTGTGCTTTTGTAGTGGGCTTGAAGTCAGCATAAGCTTCCCATCATGTGCTCAGACTTAGTTCAACATATGTGGGATTGTATGCTGCTGCCTGATTCAGATCAAATTGATACTGTTCAGTGACCTGCAGGGCACAGACAAAATATTAATGATGGTCTTTTGACACATTTGTGCCTATATGAAGCAGTTGATGAAATGTTATGACTTTACTTTTCACAGAAGCAGTTTTTGACTTTGCAGTCACTTTCAGGAGTGGGAGCTGATGAAATATTCTTCCATTATAATCTCCCCTGCCTTTTTTAAATTGAAGAATTGTTATTTTTCCTCATAACAGCAAATGTTTGTCAGTGATAAAAAGAACAAAACTTTTTGCTTCTGTTTCCACCTCAGAGAAATGTGCAGGCAAATGTTCATGCAGACTAGAGTCTTGCATTACTTTTGTTTGTCATTCCAGTAAGACAGTCTCTCCAAAGTACTTAACTTGTCATGTTTTCCTTTCAATGGCTAGCAATCAGACCATTTTTGGCCATAAAACAACAAATTTTCCTACCTGCTGTTGGCATCCCTGAGGTACTGTTTATGCACAAATAATAGCAGACCCTGTATTTGAAAGGGAAACCAGAATGCATTGAGGATGCAACTTTCTGTATTTAACACCACTGGTTCGACATTGCTCCCCTTTCTGGTTCTGCTGCTGGGATTTGGGTTTTTTTCTGACATGTAAGTTCCAAGCAGCTCATGTTTAATCATGAATAAATAGCAATTCCACTGTATCATTGCAAATTGTTGTTTGAGATGATATATGGCCTTTCCCTAATGGAAATCTGACAAATGCACAGTCCTTGATTCCCTGATATGATAAAGTAGATATTATTGTTACTACTGAAATTTGTTAAAAGTGGCTTTTAAGTGAAGGGTGTTAATGGTGTCATCCAGGATCAGTATATATTTGGTGCATTTTCTTAATGCCAAATAGCAGATTTATGTCTTATTAAGTATTCCATATGTATATAATACACACTCTGCAAGCATTACAACTGTATTTCAGTGTCAAAACTAGTTGGATTTCCTACGTTGTTACAGCAAACGTCTCTGTCATTTATATCATTTGGTGCTGAATGTCTTTGGTTCTACATACTAAACTTACTTTCCTAAAAAATAGCTAATTGAACATTTATGATACACACACAGGTATAGGCATATTATGTAATATTATGTATTTTTTGTGGTGTGAATGGGGCTTGTAAGTTTTTTGTTTTACCCCATCCAGCTTTTTGCTAAGAGGAGTAGTGTTCATGTTATCAGAGGCAACTTACATTTTTTGAGAAATATTTGCTACTAGTTCCAATTTAATTTTCTGTGACGTTATAAAATCAGTTGCTGAGTAGCACACTGATTCAGCTTTAGTGAGTTCAAAATATGAGCATTTTTCTTCAAGGTAAGAAATTAAAATGCCTTCTCTTTTTCTTTTGGTTTAATTGAACATCTGTAGTGGGAGCAGTTGGTAATCCTATGAGAGCTTAAATGCTTTGTTCTGGAGTCTGCAGTGGAGTTGAGTGCAGAATGAGGAATTCTCTTTACATGTTTGTCCTTGGAACTATTTGATCTGGAGGGGATTGAAGGATTTGGATTTTCTTCCTTTGACTGGGAGGGCCATAAATTCCTTAATGTATTTCTTTCTGCAGTCCACAACCCATCTGAAGAACCTGGAGAAAAACTTGTATGAGTCGTACAACCATGTCAAAAGCAGATTTAATTTAGGAAAATGGTTTACATTTAAATACTTTTTGCTGTTTATCCTGATGTTGCTATCCTGCTTTGTGGAGTATTCTGAACACAACGAGGCAACTAGAAATGTGAATTGTCGGATTGTTAATTTCCAACTGTGATGAGAATTTGCTAGATGTCCAACAACTTCCATATTATGACCTGCATTTTAACTTTCTAATCTCAATGTGTTTTAATGGAGGCAATCTTGTAAACCACCATCTGTGACCTAAATCACAACACAAAGTACACTGGGCATTTTGAAGGTATGTTCAGCAGTGGCCAGCTACCTTTTGTACTACTGTGTCATAGCCATCAGTTTGAGTCATGGCAGCAGTGATTAAGAGCAGACTGTGGCCCTTAAAGAAAGTCCAGAGTGCTTCTCAGTTTGATTCAGTTCAGATTCCTCTACCTAGACCTCTGAGGAATGCTGAGTTCCAGCTGTGACTCCCTCCTGCTGATGAAATTATACAACCAGCATTGCAGTCTGCGTGTGTATCGGTGGTCTCCTTGCTTTTTGCATGGCTAGTGGTAGGAATGATGGAAGGGCTTGCAACAGCCTGGAGCTGTGGGGCTTGATAAGACTCAGGACATGGTGGTGTTCTGCCAGCCGCCTTGGGTTCTCTGTTCCCACCTTCTCTGTTCCCACCTTCTCCGTAGAGAGCTGTCCCTCAGCTGAGGGCTGCTCTTTTGCCTGGTGCTTTTTCTGATGTTTTTCCGTTGTGCCTGGTCTTTAGTTTATGTACTTCAGTACATGTTTTATGCATGCATAATTTATTAATTCCACTGTAGAATATTGCCTTTTATGTTTTGAGAAGTTTACAAAATTCTTGTATTGGTCCCCTGTTTTGCCCTCCCCTGAGGATTCTCATTACTTTCCAGACTTTGCAAAGTGATGTGAGTTCTGTGCCTCATCACGGGTTCATGAGAGATAAATACTAATCTGCTTTGTTTATTTTAGGAGGTCTTGGTTATGGACACAAGTGCAAGTCGATTGGAAAAGGCAGTGGCAACAATGCAATAGTCACCAGCAATCCCATGACAGTTCAACAGCTGGGACCTCTTCCACCTTCGGCCAGTCAGCTTTCCACAGCATGCAGCCAGATCAGCCCTAGCTTACAGAGGTCTATGGATGCTTCCAACCTGAGTGCTTCTCCATCAGATACAAGGTCCTCAATGACCTCTTTGTCTTCAGTGCTTTAAAAGGAGGGGTGTTTAATTCCTCTGTAATTAAAGTGTGGCATTTCTGATTATTAAAATCAGAAAATCTTTCTCTATTATGCCACGGGAAATTGAATTCCACGCAATTTAATTCAGATCAGCTATAATCATACTGTTTGGATCACTCAAATAATGGGTGAAATTTGGCCACACAAAATCTGTGCATGATAGGACTTTTTTATTAGATAAAGGCTGTTTTATACTCATGAACTAGATTTTTGTACTAGGTATAGGAAGTGTTGTGGAGGACGAAAGCAGAAATAGTCCATGTTACATCTACATAGTGCTAAGAGTGCCATGCTGGTGTCTGTCAAATAACACTAAGGATAGACAAAAAATGCACAAATGCTCTGCACGTTCCTCTCTCCTCATCAAATACTTTTGCTTTCAAATGGTTTGTTTACATAATTAAATTAATCAGATCAATTGACCCTGAAAACTTGGTAATTTTCCTAGTTTTGTTGAGTAGGTAAAGAAAACTATGACCTCTTCCTGTAAATGTTGCCTTTTTATATCACTTCTCCACAGATAAATATTTATTAATTCATTTTAAATGCTTAAATAAGTTCTGAGATTATGACTATGAGTATTGTCAACAAACATGAATTAGAGGAAAACACGTATTTGACAACTACCATACAAATACATTAGGCACATCCCTGGATGTTACACATACAGTGAGAAAGCATTCTAGTGTATTATTTTGGAATCTGCATTCCCCATTGCCTACTGAGTTGAAATGTAGTTTCTTATTTACAAAAGACCACAAGAGTCTTTATTCTCAAAGCAGTTTGCATTTTACTGTGTTGCTTTATTACCAGGCAAGGAACATTCTTGAAATAATTAAAATTGCAAAATGAAAATAATTAAGCAACTGGAAGAAAGCCTTGCTTTACTGTTAAGATAATTTTTAACTTTTCTGGCACTTTAGTTGTGAAGACTGACTCTCCTGGGAAAATTTACAAAATTAACTATGCTTCCGATGTAAACATGTCAGCAAAACCCATTCAGTGCTAAGGTGCTGACAAATGACAAATCCAAAGATATGCCTTTCAGATGGAATGAAGCTGATGCTAGAAAAATATAATTACGTAATTGTTACTTACTTAAGTTTTAGGTGTACCTGTATGGTTCCAAACACTGAATGTGTGGTTGGATGTACTATGTCAGTACTGAGTTACACAGTTTTGGTTTTATTGCAAAGAAACATTTACTAAGGGCAAACTGAAGTTGAAACTCTGGCAGAATCAAGGCTCTGGTGTCTCTAGAGTATCTTTTAATTATTTATCAATGAAGGTGTTATAAAATAAGTTTGTCACAAAAGAATGTCAATTTCAGCAATTTTGACCTCAAATAGTCTGTTTTATAGGGCAAAACAAGTTTAAACTCAGATTCTAACTCACAGATTGTCAAAACAGTTTGGGGTTTTTTTGTTTGTTTGTTTGTGGTTTTTTGGGGGGCTTGGTTATTTGTTGTTGGGTTTTGAGCTTTTGTTTGTTTTTTGATTAATTTTCTTCAACTATAAACTGCTTTTGCCTAAATGAAGTTGACTGATTCATCCTGGGCTGTGTGCCTTCTCTGGATGTTATGTCTCAGGCACTATGAACTGTGTTCCGGCAGCTCAATCCAAACCAGATTATTTGCTGAATTTACCAAAGCCAAAGTGAATTTTCATGATTTTTACTGATGGAAGCAAGAAAACAGTTGGCAAAATGAGAGTTTTGCTACAGTTAGCATCAAATTCCGGTGTAGGGACTATGATGGGTAAAACCTTGCACATCTTTTATGAGTTTCTGCAAAACTTTTTTGAAGTATTCAGTCGTGTTGCTGGAAACCAGATGTAATATTGCCACTTGTTTTGACACAAGTCAGCAAAGAACCTAGGAAAGAGCAAAAAGTTCTTGGCTAGTAAATAGAAGACCATGAAAATAGAGAAGAACATAGTTTTCACTCTTCCACATTTATGTTTAAGATTCTGGATTATACTCTGACATTGTGGCCTCTGTACGAAGAGGGAGAATACAATGTAATTGCAAGTAATCTCTAGTACATGTTAATGGAAGATCTGGTCCAAACTCAAGCCCATGTAGCTTACAATAAGCAGATGCACCAATTAATACAATCTGTGACTCTGACACTCTGATAGAGCTGGTCCTTCACTTTCATAGTAGGTGCATTTATTTTCCCCCTACTAGAAAACTACTTAGTCACAGTCTGGGCTGAATTTTAAATAAATCTTCATATTTTTTTTTGTGAGCTGGCATCTTTATTAGTTTTGATTTTAGATGCTGAAGTCTAAGCTTCTTCGGAATATCTGGCACTTACTGACCGTATACTTGAAATTCTGGGCCAGCTTTTTATTTTTGCCCTATTATGAGACTTTTGAAAGACAGTTTTTCTTCAGATTCACTGATGGATATGTCCCTTTGTGTTAGGCATTAGTAGCTTTTTGTATGACACTGGTCCTACTATGCATCTGATTAAAATTCTTGTCAGTACAAAAACAGACTTTTTATTGATGCATGATTTCTTTTTCTTTATTCATAAAAGAGAAAATAAAAATTTAAAGTAACAAACTGGCGAAATACCCCCACCCTCTATTTATATTTTCAAGGTATGAATATATACAGCACAGCATGGAGAAATCAATCCTTACCTACATGTCTTGCTCCGTTGAAAACTGTGGATCTGTATTTGGGGTCACAGCATACTAGCACAATTTAATTGCCCTGCAATGAACTGTGCTTTAACAAAGCCCATTGACAACAGACCCAGCAGCCTAAATCAACTTTTTCAGTCATCCCTTTAGATCTAAATGGTACACAAGACTGACCTGATAGAGCAGTTCATTTTTCTCATGTCTCTCTTTTTTGTCAGTGGTCTGTTTTGCAAGTGCCGTTTAAACCCTGATGGAGTAACATAAGGTCCGTGACAGTACCCTGCACTGACATTGACTCAGAACAGGATGTTTCTTATTCCGATACAGCAGATCAGCCATGCATTACAAAGCAAGTATCTTGCGCAAAGGAGCACTTAACCGTCTCTCCCCCTGGTCACCACAGCAAGGCTTGCTGTTATTTTAAGCTACATTTTCCCTGTTTGCGAGCTATCTTACAGATACAGCACCTGCAAACTACTTCCTATCTCTCTCAGCCCGTGCCAAGCTTCCCCTCCTGTGTCCTTGATCCGTCATTGAAATTCCGTGCTTCTTCAAAACTGTATTGTGAAAATAATAAACCCAATAATTAATCTTCAAAACATAAGATATAGAGGTTTCTCTGAGATTCTCAGGTTTATCTAGATATGTACCCAGTTCTTCCTATTGTTAGAGCTCCTTAAAAGTAGAAATTTATATACTGATAGCACCACTAGCTGGCAGGAAATCCAAGTCTGTCTGGGTGTGAACTGGAAACAAAGAAATAAATCCACTTGACCTTTAGCCAGTATTTGCAGCCATGAATCAGGGCCCCCCATGTCCTTTTATTTTCTTTTTATACCCTTCTGTAGAAAACAATGCTTTTAAGGGCCTATATGTGGGGGCGGGGGGGGGGGGTTA
>VZTJ01002317.1:126708-147286 GCA_013397795.1 Orthonyx spaldingii | reverse complement strand
TGTGTGGGGGGGGGGGGGGGATGTTAAGCTACTGAAAGAATATTTTCAGCTTAACGAAGTTTCATAATATCTCTGTGAAAAATGCATGATAACAGCAAGATTATGCTTTCGTAAAACATTTTGATTGCTGACTTGGAGGCAGATACATCTCCAAATCAAATCTAAAAAACCTCTCCAGCCAGTTCTCCTACCTTACTTATTTATTTTGTTTGTTTTGTAAAGTTAGATATTATCTGTATTTATAAACTTGATATATAAAACTTCAGTATAGAAGTATTTGTAGTATTTGTATGCATTACAATTGACAAAGTCATTCAGGTTGAGTATTTATTCTCTATGAATCAGTTTTCTTCCTGTTCTTTTCAAGCAAAAATAATAGATGACTCAAATAAATATGTGTTTCATATAAGGCAGGAGCATAATGCTTTGGCTTCAGAAGTCCAAACATATTTACACCACAACTGATGAAAAGAAGTGCATTAATTTCTGCAGTAGTGTATCAAGAATATTTACAGCAACTTTTCTTCAAAATCTTGAAGGTTTAAAGTTGGTTTCCTAAGTGACCTTTTTACATGCATATTGCCTTTGCATAACTACTGGTGCATTAACTGAGTGTGCTAAACTTGAGTACCTAATAATAGGGAGTACTGTTCCCACGTGTAGCCTTTCCTTACTTTTAAGTGCGTGTATGAAGGTAAAAGAACTATTTCTGAACTGTCTAACTGCTTACTTTATTGTGTCTTTATTTCAGGTCACTCTTGTCATGTGAGTCTCTGGCCTCTACAACATTAAGCTTGTCAGAAGGTCACTCCCCTTTGAGTGTTGAACAACAGTGGTCCCATAGGTACAGGACACTTTCTTCTGTTCCTCCTGACCATGGTTTACAAAATGGCAGTGAACTGGGGGACTTGCTAAATTTCTCACCTGAAACATCTGTTTCCAGTAACTCATTACCATCCTACTTATATGGCATGGAAAATAAGCACTCCCCTTACTCTAGTCCTTGCCAGTCCTCGGTCTGGTCTCAATCAGCCCGCTCCAAAAAGAGAGCACTCTCTCTATCTCCTCTGTCTGACGGCATTGGGATCGAGTTCAATACAATCATCCGTACATCCCCAACTTCTCTGGTGGCCTACATCAACAGCTCCAGAGCATCGCCAGCAAACGTCTCCCCACAGCCTGAGGTCTATGGACATTTTTTGGGAGTGAGAGGAAGCTGTATACCCCAAAATTGCTCTCTTCCAACTGCCCAGAAAGGCTTCCACATGGCGAATGGCAATGTCACCTTTCCAGGGTATGTTGAGAACGGAGTTGGTGAGTACCAGCGGATGCAGCAGCTGGAGGAAGCCAGCTTGCAGATGGCTACCACAAATAACATGGTGATCCAGCAGGGCGTGCTGCCCATGGACAGCCAGGCAGTGGACATCCTGAAAAATGAGCAGCTGGATGACTTCTCAGGCCCTATTATCGACATACCTCTTCCACCCCTGCTGCTGCCTCCACCTCCTCCACAAGGGCCACCCCCGCCGTACCACGCTCACCAGCACCGGCATCCGCACAGCCTCCCCAGCCACGTCCACCCACTGCAGGTGCCGCCTCCTGCCCCAGGCGCCCTGCTGGAGGAAGAGGGCGAGCTGGATGATTTCAATGGCAAGCATGGCTGTTGCTGGGTTGACTGCGGGAAGCTGTATGACCATCAAGAGGAGCTTGTGCGGCACATAGAGAAGTTCCACATAGACCAGAGGAAGGGAGAGGACTTCACCTGCTTCTGGGCAGGGTGCCCTCGAAGGTTCAAGCCATTTAATGCCCGTTACAAACTGCTGATTCACATGAGAGTCCACTCAGGAGAGAAGCCTAACAAATGCACAGTAAGTCTGGATTCTGTCTTCCTACCAACTAAAGGCTCTCTATTACTTAGGAAAATATAGTGAAGGTTCAACTCTGTCTTTGGTTCTCCTATTTAATGGCGTACTTTTTAAACTAGTCTGTGAGAATAAAAGTCTGTTCCATCTTCCCACCTAAATAGAAAGGAAAAGTGTTCTTTAATTTGATACATACCAACAAATAGGATTAGATAAAATGTTATATTTGCTACATTTATAAACTTTTCTGTATACTGCAACAAGTGACATGGCAAACCTTCATAAAGCAAAACTGAAGCATAAACAGTACTTAAGTACTTGCATGAAGGATACACGCAGGAAAAGCGCTGCAGAATAAATGTCACAATTTATCCTAAAATATTCTTGCCTCATGTTACACCTTTTTGACTTGCAGAATTTTCAAGACCTTGCATAATGTTACCACAAGAAACTGAGAAGAGCTGGGCGTTTGTAAAGGCAGTTTTTTGTTCTGCTACTAACTGAAAACAAATACACATACCTGTTTCCATGAATATATTAGGAATAAATCCCATAATAATTTTTCTGTTCATAGATTTTAGCAGTGAGCATTCAACTCCCAAACTCATGTTTTTCTTGCTGTTTTTCTTAGGGTTGTTGCAAGTCATTTTAACACATAGGTAGTCACATGTGTTAATAATCTGGCTGTTAAGAATGTTTATGTTTAGTCTCCAGTGCACCATCTACCATCTCTGTAATTCAGAGTCTTGAATTGCCTTACATATGGTCTGTATTTTGAAAGACAATGAGCTTAACCTTACTGAGTGCTTATTTGGTGTAGTCAGAAAGCAACCTCACCAGTGCAGTTTTGAGTCCCCAGCATAAACTAACAAAATGATGAATATATAATTTCTAGGAATAACCACTGATTTAAAAACATATGTTTACATGTGATGAAATATAAATTGGTGCTTGCAGTCTTTATCAGTGTATGCCTTATTGAATAAATTTTTTATCATGTTGTAGATGGTTGCTTGTGCAGTAAATAGAAAAAGTTTTTTCTTTTACTTTTGTTTCTTCAAAGGACTAGTGTCCTTCAGGATAGAGTGGATATCTTTTCAGATTTCTCTCCTGAATTTAAAGGACCTGGTAGAGCTTGTGTCATGACACTAGAAAGGCTTTTTATCCTTCCCTTTTGTCACACCAGAGCTCTTTCAGGCTCTCTGTAACTCAGGCTCACTGCTCTCTGAATATTTTTTTAAATTCCATAATATTATTTTTCTGCTCTCCAGATATATTGGCTCAGGGTTAGCCTTTAATTTCAGTTCCTCCTTAAGGATTTCTTATCACCTTTATGGGAAGAGAGAGAATGAGGGAAAAAAAAGAATTATTATGAGTCAAGAAAATAATTTTTCAAGGAAATGTCACATGTAATCAGAGACATGGAGACACACATCAGCGGATGAGTAAGGACAGACAACAGGTTGAAGAAAGAGGGCAGAAATCATGAAAGAGCACTGAGAAAGAGTAAATCCAAGTATCCAGGGTCTTTCTGATAGAAGAATTATGATGAAGGATCCTGTAATACTGTGAAAAACATTGTGTTGGTATCACTCTATACTCCCTGCCTGCCCTGTTCAGAAAAGGTGCTTATACTGACCTCCTGATTTTAAAGCCTGCTTGGGAGTCCTCAGCTTTGAAGGAATCATCATCACTGACGATAAATAATGTGTAAGCAGATAAGGTATTTCATAAGATAAAGTTTTTGAGATTACTAAACCAAAACTGAAGTGCATGCCAAGTCCTGCTGTGTCACCAAAAATTAAGAGGTGTCTACATTAGCTTCTCAAAGAGTGATTGATTTTTAAACATTAAAGTGTCATTAATTTACTGAACTTAAGCAAGCATTGCTGGATAGCATCAAGAAGTTTGCATATCAGAAGCAGCACCAACATGCTTATCTTTCTTTCATGTTGAGAATTGTGATGAAATACAGAAATACTGAGGGTGATATGATAACCCTCATAATGTGAGTGTAAATCTGGAGCATAGGCCCCCTTTCTTGGCATAAGCAAGCAGAAATGGCATTCTTTAGCATGGTTTGAGTGAAAAAACTTTCTGCTTTATTCCTTTAGCATTTCACAAATAGTGTGAATTTGGGAAAATGTATTTGGCTTTTTAATGTCCAGCAGCCATGGTCTCTTGATATGTTTAGAAAATTTACTTCAGTCAAACATCATACCTTTCTCATGAAGCAGTGAAATGTGCAATCACATCCATGCCATGTAAGGTTTTAAACAGAGATTTTAGGTGAGGTATTTGGGAGAACATTTTAGGCAAGATGATAATGAAGAATGATTTCCTGATTAACAAAAAATTATGCAAAAGAAATCTGAAACTTTTCACCAAACCTCTGTGAATTTGTGCTTTTAAGTGCAAAATCAAAACAACCCATTTATAATCTTTATTTGTCCATCTAGGGTGGTTCTATAATTTTTTTTCTGGTTCTACATGTAGTATGCATCTTTCTCTAAAATTATTATAAAGTAATAGTCTCTATATCCACTGCAGTTTGCAGACTAGTAAGAGGCAGTCCAGTAGACCAAGCAGGAAAAGGGAAGGAAAAATGCCAAATACACATCCATTATATTAATGAACCAGATTTACTGTAAAGAATGTAGCAGAAGTAGTAAGTCATTGGAAGGAACTATCTTAATATAATCTGTCAAGAAATCCTGTAATCAAAAGCAGGCAGTTACACCAGTCATCTTAGTGCCATCACACATTAATCATTGTGTAAGCATTGCATGTGTTGATGGTTCCTAAGAGTTTGCAAGAGACAATCTTCTCATTGAGCATAAATTGCAATGAGTCTTAGTCAATATACTCAGTATATTTATCTGTCAGGACTGTTTAATCTCTGTACTGCTGCGTATTGAAAGTGTATTATTATATGCTGTACCGTGTATCTCAATGGATTGCTGTGATACATCAGTGAGCTTTAGGTCAGCAAGATTTACAAGGTTTCAGTAATTTTTAAGGTGAGGGTTGCTTCTAAGTTGTATTGTTGTAACAATAGTAGAGATAATGTGAAATCAGATACACAACTGAACTCCATAACCTGAACTTTGTAACATAATTTTATTCTTCTCTATTATCGTTCTGTGATGATGAAATCATATAGTTCAGAAGAGACTTGAAGAACAGCTAGGACTGCAGCACTTGATATGCTCATGGTTAAAATTAGAACCATGCGTATAGTTAAAATCAGATCAAGTGACCTCAGCATTTATTTTGCCACATCCGAATTAGAATCTGTTTTTCTATGTAACAAAAATTTGGGGCAATAAACTAAAGCTGGAAGTGATACTCTACTCTTTAATTCCTGCTCGTTCTGGATGAGCTGTCTTCTTTGATTCTGGATGATAAAAGTGTTGAAGGCTGAGTAGTAATCAAATATCAGCACATAAAAACATGTGATAATCAGGATAATCAGATCCAAACTTAAAGACAAACGTTCTTAAGGTCAAAGACTTAGAATGCACTTGTTGCTTCCATACTAAGGTAACTAGGGCAAAGTGGAAAATAATTGTATACCAATCCTGATAGATTTATTTCATGCTGTTGTTTTTCTGTGAGTTGGGCTCTTTTTTCCATCTTTAACTGAATTTGCTACTGAAGCTGCACCTTAGGCCTTACCAATTTTATCTACCTTCTTTGTGTAATGAAAAATAATAGTGTATTTTTAAATCCTGTCTGTTTTAAGTGTGGTTCTTGTTCTAAACAATTACTAAAAACCCCTTTGATTTTAAAAAGCATGAATTTTATAGAGTCCTGCATTTTGTTTTACCAAAGAAGATGACTCTTTTATTAAATGAAAATCTGTGAAGTTGAAGAGAACCTGCATTTAAGAAGTTGATTTCTTTGGAATAGCAATTCTTTAAATAGCTGTTGAAATGCATTGATTGGACTCCCTTACTGTTCATTAAACATCTTTCATGTTCTATTCCAACTTACATCACCTGGGACGCATTCTTCTTTTCAGTGACCTGGTTTGGTGACTAAAAAAAATTATTCATGACATGCTAATATATATTTAGTGTCTGCTCCTAAACTTCATTATATAAAATAGGTATAGCATGTTCAAATGTGTTGTATTTATCTGTTATTCTGTGCATTAGCTTGTACTTTGTAGGGACAAGTCACATAAGAAAAAATGTGAATAAAAATTAATATTTTAATGAAAGCAGTAAGTACAACAGTGGTTGAGACATAATCTGTAATGCTTGCTAGCAGTTACCTCACAAGGGCATTTGAGGTTTCTGCAGACTTTGTTTGGATTAGAAACAGAATTCCCAGTAGCTGTTGAAACTTCACAGTAGCAATTGGCAAATGGTGACCTTGTTCTCTTTGTCTTTACCTGTGAGCTTATTTTCTGCTCAGGTTTTCTTCTTTTATAGTGAATATTTTTACTTTTTAAATTCAGCTGCAATAAGAGGTATTTAATTAGCCTTATTGTCCTGCTATGCAAACATTAAGCTTAACATACTTATTCTGGTGTAAGCAGCTAAAGCATGTTAGAGATACATTCCAAGCTCACACTTTACAGTTTCATTCAGATGCACTAGGAATGCTTGCTCTTTTGAAACGGAATTCAGTCTTGTTGCGTTCTGTAAATTCTGAGCTATGCTTCAGCCCAATGCCTTCAGTATTAGTATTGATAGTACTACATGACCACCTTTTTTTTAGTGCAGCCGTTTGATGTGATATACACCAATAAAATTGCAAATATTCCTGTCAGATGCAAAGCAACATCCATTTAACATATACTGAAAACCTGAAATTATGCCACAACACATCAGTCTGCAAAGCATGTAAAACAGGCTTCTGTGGATAAACATGAGTATTTAGATGGATGTGTGTGTGTGTGCTGTGTGAAGAATATGTCCTTGGAAAATGGTGTTCAAGTTGAAATTTTCATTAAAATCAGAAATTCATTCTGTAGAAATGATTGGGAATTTTTTTCCGTCTTCAGTCTTTAGCATTGTGTCTTCATATGGTGTCTTATATATAGCAGGTGCAAATATTTTATTTACACTACATGCCATCTTTCTTGAAAAACCATATGACATCCTATATTGCACTGAAATCTTGATAAAATAGAAACTATACAAATTTTTGAATTTGTTTTTGCTTATGTGCTTGCAGAAGACTTTTGTACTCTGCTAAAGTAGTATTGAGCATTTT
Organism: Orthonyx spaldingii; assembly: GCA_013397795.1. Classification (NCBI taxonomy): domain Eukaryota; kingdom Metazoa; phylum Chordata; class Aves; order Passeriformes; family Orthonychidae; genus Orthonyx; species Orthonyx spaldingii. The sequence continues at coordinate 140,198 of VZTJ01002317.1, read as the reverse complement.
GTCTTAAACAATGTCAAAAGAATGGTAATTCAATTGTTGAGTCAAGCTGCTGAAAATTAGAGCCAAATTTACAGTTGCCTTTTGTCAACTCTTTCACTCACTCAGTAAACAAACTGAAACAGAAATATCATGGAAAAAACAGAGATGTATGATTAATTAGACTATATCATGGTGTATGGATACAGAAAGTTGGATTTTAGTTTTCAGATATAAAGCTAAGCCTTCTTAGCTCTCACAAGTTTGTGCAATATTAGTAATCTTTTGGTCATGATTATGATGTCTTAGCTGTTTAAAGAAAAACAAATTATGAATTCTGGGTGTGTCTCCACAAAAAGCTCAAGCTCATGCGATCACATCAGATGGAATCTAGTTCAAACTAATGAATTTTGCCTCTCAGCAATGGTACTAATGTTCTTTCAATATTATCCTTTCAATATGGAATATACACTGTGTCCATAGTTCAGAATGTAGTGGAAGGTGCATTTTCTTTGGCTGTTGAAGAAGCACAACTTCCACTTGAGTTCGGTGAGTACAAGCGGGCCTCTGGTACCCAGGGTACTGACCCTCAATATCAGAACATCTCTTTATGCATTCAAGTAATGCAAAGCAAGTTCCTTTCTACATGCAGATGTAGAACTCATGATAGTGAAAAATGATAGCCAGAGAGTCATATTTTAGGTTACAGAATAAAACACTTATGAAACATCTAATTTTATTATATTTCTTCTAATGAATAATTTAATTTTCATATTAAGTACTTGAATCATCTCATTTTTGCCTTTTGACACAGACAATTTAAAAATTTAAACATAACTCTAATGAAATTTTGCAAACAGGTATATTTTTAGTTTCACTGTAATCCAGAACATGAATGTGAAGTATCCCAAAATAAAAATGAACCTTCCTAATTGCACAAATTCTTATGTTTGTGTGGAAAGGTTTCTAATTTATTGCCTCTCTGTGCTTGTGGATAGGTACAAATATTATATTTTATTTATTTTTATTCCCTTGTATCATAATTTTAATGAAATATATTTTAGATACTTTTCATTGCCATACCAAACCATAAATAAATGGTAAACTTAAAAAATGAAGCAGTCTTAAATTTCACTTATTTGAAGTAAGGAATCCTAAAATATGCTTTGCATCTGCCAAAATTTCAGCTGCAAGAAATTTGGAAGGTGTTCTGGTTTTGGGTTTTTGGTTTGTTAGTTTTGAGTTTGTATTTTGAGTTTTTGTTTGTTTTTTAAACTTAGGTCTTAAACTAGAAAATTACTTGAAATCAAAGGTAGAGGGTGGGGGATGTGGGGCAAATGTTACTGTTGAGGGTTTGGAGTATTTTTGTGTGAAGAGATTGGAAGATTGGATTACTCTCCAAGTCATGAAATCTTTTTTGATTGCTTCTGCTCTTTTCTGCTAATTTTACTTTGCATTTTCAGCATCCCTGTTTATTTGGTGCTGGACCTCTATCAGGAATAGAGTAGTAAACTTTGAAACTTTCAATTTAATGATAGAAAAGGCTAACAATAGCTGATGGGAAAACAGAAAATGCAAGTCATGATACAGCTACAACATAAAGACAAGGACCTTTCCCAGAATACGTGATTCTGTTTTAAAGAAAGGAAGAGAGAAGTAGAGGGAACTAGTTAATAGATTGTCCTGTCCATTGCAATGTTACTCCTTCAGAAAGGAAATACAGTTTTAAGTAAAAGTAAACACGCTGTCAACTTTATTCAGGTGATTGACACTGATTTCCTAAGGATTAGAGGTTTAATTAATGTTTCTGGTGTTCTGTGGATAACTTCCCAGACATCTAAGTCTTATGGTATATCTGTGAACATAGGCTTTAAAAACAAGTGTTGAGCATTAAACTGCATGGAACAATCATTGGATTATTTGTACTGAGTAGTTAGGAAATGGAAAAAAAAAAAGCCACATAGCTTTTTGCACTAAATATATTTAGTGTTTTGCACTAAATATGTTTAATACATTGAAAGCCAAACGTAAACGTATACTGAAGCATTTGTACATCCTGAGGTACTGTTTCACATTTTTTCATTATTCAGATTTAGTATAAGGTATTATTACTGACTTAATGCTTAAAGGGCTCAAGAGAAGTCTGTTTTAAAGGGTAAGTTGCAAAGCAGTAGTCTTGTAGACTTTAGTGAGATTCGTCCCAGCAGAATCATGTACAATTCAGTGTTTCCATTGATTTCTGTGACATGTCTGGAATCACAGAACCATTTAGGTTGGAAAAGGCCTTTAAGGTCACAGAGTCCAACTCTTTACCCAGCACTTGGAGGAAGAGAACAACCCCCACTTCATTACAGCTTCCTTTTGGAAGTTGTAGAGAGCAATAAGGTCTCTCCTGAGCCTCAAGCACAGTAATCCAAATACTGAGAAGATAAGATTCATCTTGATTCACTCTGATTCCTGAAGTAATTCTGTCTTATTGGCATTATAGTCCCAATTAGCTGGGGTGGCATTTAGCAGACACTAAAAGCTTGTTTGCTTTAACAGATACATACTTGTAGGGTAGGTTTCCAAAGAACTTGGACCAGATGAGGATTAAGCACTGTTCACAACATGATTGTACTAGACTCTCCCTGTAAGTGGTTGAAACAGGCACCTTGATCAAGGATCTTACCAAATATAGCCAGTGCATTGGAGTGCTCTGTCACAGAAACACGGTTGCTGTTCACCTTGGATTAGCAGGGGTTGAATAACTGCTGAACAAACCTTTCTGAACAGGGTGCATGGAAACAGGGTGGTCTTTTTAGAGCTAATCACTGTGAAGGTTCAGTCTGTGTCTGTGTAGAATGCTGGACTAATTAAGAAGAGGAAATTCAGAAAAAGGAGCTAGTGAGGATGCTGTGACTGTTGTGTCTAGAACTGCAGTGGTCTGTTCAATGCATCAGGGTTTGCTAAATGTTGCTATAGCCACTTGGTGATTGTTTTTCTGATACCACTTGTATCTACTCAGAATGCTTATTTTTTCCTGTTAATTAAAGACAGTTTAAATTTAGGTTTGATATTTTCTTACCATTGTTTTTGTGTGTAGATAGCAATTTTATTCCATGAGTACTAAGCTCTTGAGAATTAACACTCATAATTACAAAATTCAAGAGCATAAGTGAATCATTTTAGAGAAATGTCACTGTGGTAAGAAATTTTTTTTACAAGTCGTTTCAGCATGAAATGTTCAAATGTTACTCAGCTGTCCATGAAACAGTGTACTTGATACAAAGAGTGGTTATAAATAATTTTCTACCATCTCTTTTCTCCCCCTTTGAATGCTTTCTACTGGTCATCAACTGGCACAAGCTCAAGGAAAAGATCACAGCATGCCTTTATGAGTACTCTTAGTAGAATTCTATAAATATGTTAAAACAAAATTAAATTTCTTTAGGTCTTTACTATATTCTTTACTGTTTAACATTTGCAGAATTACCTCCAAGGTTAATTACATGTTAACATCAAGCAATGCCACTTGCCTTCAAGGTCTGCCATACTGTCAATGGATGTCTTTTCCTAATAACATTGAGATTTCTATTTTAAGGAGCTGCAGCTATTCAAACAAGCTTATCTGGGCCAACAATAAAAAATCATTGATTTTAATTAGGAGTTGTCACATAACAGAAAAGACAAGGCTCCCTTTGTTTTATGAAAAGCCTGCTTTGCCTGCTTGCAAAAATGCATGGATTTCTTTCCAGTGGCTTTACATAATTGGTATGACAAAGTTTCAGTCCTGTGATCTTAAAGTTTCCAAGTGATTCAGACATACTTGTCTAACTTTGTTTTAGGTATTTGATTGTAATCTGTTACAGAAATTGGTAGATGGCATGAACATGAGGTCTACTTTGTTTGTTTAAAGGAGTGGGATAAGCATAAACCAAATTAGAGAATATTTATGTTGAGACTGCTGAAACTGAGACCGCATTTTTAAAAAATGAGCCACTGTTGAAAAACAAGGTTGCTCAGCTTTGACGGTGTCATAAGTACTCTTGAGTTTTGAATGACTAGATAAATGTGGTCTGAAAGCATTATGTAAATTAGCGTGCTGATATGGAGGAGGACAGTGTTCATCCGGCCTTTGAAGACTCACATGGCTGTGAAGTTCTGATACAATTTTATGTCAAAGACGTTAGGAGTATTTAAAGAGGAACAAAAGATATAAATGAACTGCTTTGGTAAGGATAAATAACTATGAGAACTTGTTGCAATAAAAACACAACCTTTATAAAGGAAGGAGAGTAAGACAAAATGGTGTTCTATTTCTAGTCCCACTAAATGAAAAAAACTAGTAGGTTATCCATCTCTCAGGCTTTATCTTTGTTTTTTTCTTCAATAATGTGTATGTAATACAACTGAGAAGCATGAAGCCTTTAGAGGCTCAGAGAATGCAAAACAAGGTTGCAGCAGGGTGAGGCAGCTGGTTTTTCCTTTCAGAGGTAATGGGGGAGTCATGTCTTGGGTATGTATCCAGAGAGCATGTCTAGGGGTACAGGGATGTTGAACATTTCTGCAACAGACTATGCTGGTGGCAGAGGCTGGAAACATGCTGTGGTGTGTCCTCTTAGATAACCTGCAACTTGCATGTGGTATTTCTTGCTGCTGCTACTTTTTCTCTGGAGGATGTGATGGAAGGACATGGTTGAGTGGTTTAACTTTGACATGTTGTCACAAGGAAGAGATGAAAATTAGGCTACTAGGCTTTACATCATGTGTAATGAAGACAAAACACAAATTTGAAGCATTCTTGTTTTATACATACTTACAGTTTAAATTTTTTCTCAATGTTTAACCTTATAGACAGGATTCAGTCACTTTTGTACTAGTTGCAAAGATTCTTCAGTCCTTGTGCAATTCTCTGTAGTGGAGCAGGCCACAACACTAGTCATGAGTATGTAGTATTTGGATCTATTCTGGCATGTATCCAGCAAGCTCAGAGTTTAGGCAGAGTCAGCTCACTTCTGTCTGTTTAAGACCTCTAGGTAAAATTTTAGTGATCCTGAGAGCCTTCCTCAGTGGATTGATGAGCCATACAAACAATGTCATCTCTAAAGTTGTGAAGGAAATCAAAACACAGTTATTTTGTTTTTTCCTCTTGAGTGATTCTAGGGAAAATACAAGAAATACCCTGTTCATGTTTCGGAATCCGACTCATTGCTATGGGTTTCGTAGATACACCTTACAATGCTATGTATTCCATCAGTTTTCATTTTTATTTAAATACTTTTTTAAAAAAACCCCAAACAAACATACAAACAAACCCAAACCCTGCTTTTAAAAATCCCTTTGTGTGAAAAGAGGGGGCTGGACTAAATAGCTTGAACTCTTCAATTTTTGAATGGTACTTGGGGTTCTTTGCATTAACTTATACAGTATTTTGGCTTGCTTGGCCAGTAGACTTCCCAGAAACTGAACTGTTCAGGTGAAGTACCTTTACTTCTGAAGTTAAATGTGTAGGCAAAATGCAATTTCTCTAAATGAAATGGGGACCTAATTTACTAACATGTAGCCTTTTCTTTTAAAGTTGATTAAAATCTTTATGAAGAAAAATGTTTTGACTTGAGTCCCAGAAAAATAATTATCCATTCTAAAAATTCACAGTAATTTAATTTTTTTCAAGGTTGTGATCTCGTAAAACATTGTGTCATTGCTGTTACACTCTCCTCTCCAGTCACCACTGCAAAAACAAATGCAGAGGAAGAAAATAATTTAAATGTGTTATTTAAAGTTGCACAGGAAGTTGTGAAGTATTCAACCAGGGTAGAAAAGACACATATATCATAAGAAAGCTAAAATACTAAATGAAACACATCTGTTCATGTTAAGGAACAGGCACATTTATTTATTAATTATTTATCTTCTTTTAGTATCTTCATCTATATTTGCCTGCAGGGTAAGATAAAATGCTCTGTTCTGAGGTTCTGTCTGTTTGTTCTGGTCATACCAGGTCTGCTAGCAACTTTTGGTCATTTAAGCTTGTTGATATGAAAATCTGAAGAACAACTTCTTAAGTTAGGAAAAGTATTATGGTTTTCTTCATTTGCTGATAGAATTATATGCAAGGTTTTGTAGTGTGAGAAGATGAGCTAATCTACAGGTATGGGCATTCAGTTTCAAATAATTTTGTATTACCAGAGCTTTGCACGTTACTGGCCTCCTGCAAAGCCATGGTAAATCATAATTTCTGAACACTTAAGCTGTCACAGCTCCTGAGTTCAGACATGCATTTTATTTCCCATTAGGAGTAGACTGATTCTATACATATTGTACACAATAACTAAGAAGCAGTAACTTGTGAAGTGTTAATACCTTGTTGTCTTTCAAATGTACCTATTGACTGTGTAGGAGAAGGAACTGTCAGAATTGTAAAACATCCTGTGTGGGTTTCCGTAAGCCTGGTCTTTAAAATACTTGTAGTTCACCGAATCAGAGAATGGATCAGGTTGGAAGGAACCTCAGTGGGTCATCTGTTTCAACCTCCCTGCTCAAGCAGGGACATCCCAGAGCACATGGGACAGGCAGAGTGTCCAGACAGTCTTGAATATCCCCAGTGAGGGAGACTCCACAGCCTCTCTGGGCAGTCTGTTCCAGTGCTCAGTCACCTGCACAGTAACGAAGTCCTTCCTTATGTTCAGGTGGAACTTCTGTACATCAGTGTCTGCCCATTGCCTCTTGTCCTATTGCCTGGTAGCACTGAGAAGAACCTGGTCCATCTTGGCACTCTCCCTTCAAATACAAAAACACATTAATGAGATCTCTTGTCATTTGTCTTTTCTCAAGGCTAAATAGGCCCAGCTACCTTAGTCTTTCCTTGTAAGAGATTCTCCAGTCCCTTAATTATCTTCATTCCCCTTCTCTGGACCTGCTCCAGGAGCTCCATGTCTCCTCTGTACTGAGGAGCCCAGAACTGGACACAGCACTCCAGATGCGGCCTCACCAGGGCCGAGTAATGGAAAAGGATCACCTCCTTTGACCTGCTGGCATACTCTTCCTAATGCCCCCCATTGGCCATTTTGACCACAAGGACACACTTCTGGTTTATGGACAGCTTGTTGTCCACCAAGACACCTTCTCCACAGAGCTGCTTCCCAGCAGGTCAGCCCCCAGCCTGTTGTGCCCAGAGTTGTTCTTCCCCAGGTGCAGAACTCTGCATTGGCCTTTGTTCTTCTCTGCCCATCTCTCCATGCTGTCCAGGTCCTTCTGAAGGGCTGCACGGCCCTCTGGGATATCGGCCACTGCTCCCAGCTTTGTGTCATCAGTGAACTCACTGAAGAGGCATCTGTCCCTTGCCCCTTCATCCCAGTTATTGATGAATAAGTTAAACAATACTGAACCAATATTGAACGCTTGGGGACACCACTAGAGACAGGCCTCCAGATAGACCTTGTGACACCCATTATGACTCTCTGAGATCTGCCCTTCAGCCAGTTCTCAATCCACCTCACTGTCCACTCACCCAATCCACACATCCTGAGTATGTCTATGAGGATGTTGTGAGAGACAGTGTTGAAATCTTTGCTAAAGTCGAGGTAGACAATATCCACTGCTCTTCCTTCATCCATCCATATACTTGTTTCATTGTAGAGGTAATCAGGTTGGTCATGCATGATTTACCTTTGCTTTGGAGACTGGAATGACATTTGCTTTCTTCCAGTCCTCAGGCACCTCTCCTGATTTCTACAACCTTTCAAAAATGATCATGAGCAGCCCCACAACAGTGTCTGCTAGCTCTCTCAGCATTCATGTACACATTCCATTAGGGTCATGGATTTGTGGATGTCAGCTTTACCTAGGTGTTCTCTGACCCAGTCCTCCTTGACCAGGAGAAAATTTTCCTTGCTAAATTCCTTATCCTGGTCTCCTGGGTCAGAGATTTCTAAGAGCTGGTCATGTCAGCAGATACAGATGCAAAGAAGGTATGCATCATTTTTTGATTCATGTATGTGATTATCTGCATATTTTGGTGGGAAAAATTTTGAAGCATATTATAACTGATAGAAAAAAGCAATTGTTGAAAATTAGAAGTACTTTTTCCTAGTTAATCGTGACCTGGAATCAATCAAATTTATGCATTGTTTCTTATTGTGCAAAAACTGAACCTTACAGTAAATCAAGGGTTTGGTCATGTATAAGAGCTTTGTGACTGATGTGAGAAATTAGAGGGAAGAGTAGGAGCAGCAAACAGCTCGATCACTTTCCTTGCATCAAAGATACCCAGGGTGTTTTTACTGTATTTTCTGTGGGACATTGAGCACTTCACAGAGTCCTACTGTCCTTGAAGCTGGCCTCTTAGAAAAAATGTCATTATCACCGGGAACAATTTACTTATATTCAGGAGGTCAGGTGGATTTTATTATGCCATTGTTTCATTATTTTAGGAGAGTTAATGAGATACATCGTGATAGGCCTACAGGTATATGGTATATGGCCCATACAACTATGTCCCAGGGGATCCATCCCAGGAAATATAAAGTGTTTCTTCACAGGCTCTCCCCAAGTCCAGAGCTAGTTTCAAATTGCATTCTTATGTAAAGAAGCTGTTTAAAAAGTGTTTTGATTAGTTTTGCTTCATAATGTGCATATAAACAGACATCTTGATTTGTGAGAACTGCATTTTCTGAAAGCCCAATTTTTGTTTAAGTAGCTCTTCATAAAATATCTCTTGTGTAAAACATGCTGGCTCCCTTTGCTGCCTGTTAGAACAGCAAATGAAGTATCCCAGTCTTGGCTACTTGACAAGTATATGATCTTCATGGTTTGTGGTAATAAAAATATGATAGCCTTAGTGTGGGTGGCCTTTGGTTTAAATGGTGATGTATCAGAATACCCACATGTTAGGGAGGATCACATGTTTCTTTCTCATCTGTTGTGAGGAATTATACCATCTGACAGATGCATGGCAGAACATGAATTAGATTGCTAGACGTATATTTCAAAGTAACACAAGTTTGGACCACTACAATTAGCTAAGTTGCAATCCTTTCACACATAACAGATTTCTTTTGAGGAATTTGTTGATTCAGAAATATTTGAACAGAAATCAATCAGAAGTATCACCATACCCTGTAAGAATAGCCAAAGCTGACTCTGCTATAGCTGTAAACAAGAGTCTTACCTGACTAAACTTGCATTGCAATTCCAGCTTGTAGTGGGAGTTGTACATTTAAAATGAAGCCAAAGTAACAAAACAGTGTATGGTGTACTGTCATTTGACTTTTTCTAATAAAATGGCTGTTATTGCTTAACATAATTAGATTTTTATACTAATTCTGGATTATCTGCTTAACAGCTCTTAATTTAATAAGATATCAGGCATATACTTTCCCTTAATTGAACACATGTCATCAACAATATAATAGCACTCTTAAACATGGATATTTTTAGCATTTCTGTAAAAATTGTCAAATGCTAACCTGCTTTTAAAATACATTTTTCAGTTAGTTGTAACTAGAAGAAAATGCCTCTATGTTTCAAGGGCTGATAACCTCTCAAAGAGAGATGAAAACTGGTTTCTCACTTCAAGCAGGAGACCATCAATGGGAATGACAGCAAAATGCATAAGTGGGTTTTCCTCACCTGCAGTGTAGAACAGTAACTACAAATCTTGGCTGACTCTGGAGTAGTATTGATTGCTGACTTTTAAAAAAGGCATGTCTGCATTGTGTTTTGTCTGTTGAAAGAAACACTATTAAAGGCCTTCGTTTGCAGTCAATTAATCTCCTAGAGTAATTTGTTTGCCTAATTCTGTTGCCAGATGCGCTATCCAGGTACAAGCCACTTTTTGTGGTGGCTAAAGAGACTTAGCTGATAAAGCAGTTTATTATGTTTCTCTGCTGTAAAGTACATTGATCTTGCTCATGGAAAATGTTAGTACTTTCTCCTTTGTTTGAACTGTACCTCTATTTTTTCAGTAATTGTTGTCTGTGACTTAGATCTCATTAGGATTATGCCAAGGTCACTGAATGGCATGTCAGCTTAATTACAGAGGCTTTCAAGCTGAACAGTTCTGACTCACAAATAGGAATTCACAGTTAGGTAAATGAACAATCTGAAATCTCCAAGCTGCATGCCATGCAGTGCGTAGCTTCTTGCAGTAAGATGCTGAATGAAGACTGTATTTCTTGGCTCCTGTGAACAGCAGCTAAATTTAAAAAGCCCTTGACGTGAAATGGGACTGCGCTCCCCAAGGGTAAGCCATAAGTTGCAGATTTTAGCTGTCTTATTTTAAACAGGTTAAAAATGAACAGTTTGTTAGCCCTATGTTATCCCAGTTGGAAAGTTTTTTAGCAGTAGTGGTGTGATATGTCTGGTACTCTAAAGGAAAGGCATCTGTTAAAAACAGAGTGACTTGTCCATTGCAAACAGTGAACTATTATATAGCTCTAAGCACTTTGCAGGGGAAAAAAAAATAAGGCCCATACATCAGCTTAACAGTTCAGTTCTTAAGAAAATGCATAAGCTGCCTGCACTCTTTTGCCCCGGAAGTTTCCACGTGTTGAAAACCACCTTCTTATAATTATGTCAGGGTATGTGTCATTGCATGTGGTTTTGCTCCAAAATCTTAGATCTTTCTGCAGCTGAATGATGCATAAGAATTCTGTTTGCAATGAGATGCAGCTTCCATTTTTAGTGATCTCTGTTTCTTCTTATGCGCTGTGTTTTACCAAACTGACATCCACATATCTTATAAATCAGAGTGCCATATGTTTTTAAAATATAATTGGCTTTGTTTTGCACTTCTAAAGTCTTTACAGTGGTGCTTATCTACATAGACATCAGATGCATCTAATAAAAAATGTCAGAATACAGAGGAAAGCAGAATACAGCAAGAAACAGAATCTTCTTTCATGCATTCCCAAGTAGATATATTAAGAACATTTATCATTGTGCTTATAGTCAGTGTTTATTCAAATTTGATAGGATTAACTCAGGTGTTTTTGAGTACAGGTGTTACAAAAGTGCATATTTCCAGTTAAAAAAATAAAATAGTAGTGTACGTTTCATGTTGTCCCTAAATTTAAAGTAACAGAAGTGTCAGAAAAATTTCTGTTTGCAATAGGTATGGCCAGTTCTTATGGCTAGACCTAGGCAATGATCAAGGGTAGAGTTGCATGCCGTGATCAGGTAAGTTACGGTCCAGATCAAAGAGGCCAAGAAATGCACTCTTTCAAAAACTTTGTCAAGAGCATCTGGCATCCATTGGCTCAAAGCAGCAGTCAGAGGAACGTGGACTAAAAATTTGAATTTGGGCTAGATTGGAAACCTAAGCAGTCCATGAGTAAATGGTTAAAAAGCAGTAGCTAGAACAGAGCACTAAGGACTAGTGATTTTTATCTGATACAGAATATTTGTGCAGGGATTAGGACTGAGCAGTCAGTGAAGATCTCGCCTGTATCCTAAGGAGAGTATCCAGGTTGTTCCAGGCTACTCTGTCAGCTTCAAAGACTTGCCTTTCATATCCTGGAATACTGATTTGTGGAAGCCCAGAAGTGGTCAGGTGTATCTTGGTTATTTTATTTAGGTTGAAGTGTTCCTAAATCAACTGTTCCTGATCAAAAAAGGGCATTGACATGTGGCATTGTGTAATTGGTTGCCTGTCTGGGACAGATAATGTGCTAACAGAGAAAAGAACTTCCTGAGAGGCTCAAGTTTTCTGGCAGAGCATAGCTTCCACCTTGGCCTCAGTTACTCAGGATGTCTGAGAATCGGGCTTTGCTGCAGTGGTTTGGAATCTCTTAAGTGGCTAGCTAGGGAAGAGTGAAGGAGCGCGACAGGTCATGTGCCTTATCCATTTTCAGAATGTTGTGTACACATTTGTGTATTCTGTGAGATGTATACAATATATATACTCTAAGTACAATACTGAACATAAAAATACTTGACGATTTTAATGGAGGGAGAAGGACAAGATGTGTAGACTCAGGGTTTTTTACATTTCATTTGTTTAATTAATTCTCAGTAATTAAACTCCTAGGCTGACTATGGAATGGAAAAGAAGGATCACAAAATAGCAGTAGTGTGTCCTTTAATTTAAAATGCACGTGGCTATTGACTCAGATTTTTAAAATACAGAAATTTTTCTAGTTAGTTTGAGATATGAGTTTTGAGCTTGTCTTATGAAACCAGCTACAAAATGAACCACTAACACGTGATTTATTACAGTCTCTTTTAACAAGATACTATATCTTGATTTAATTTTCCATGGAATTACATTGATAGATGAAAAGCCTCACAACTACTTCAACACAAATTAAGTAGCTAAACTCCTAGTTAGCACGTCAGATATCAATGGTTATTACTGAGTATATTTTGGTATGGTTGACTGGGCAATTGACAGCAGCAATGCTTACATGTAGAATGATGATGGTTGACCCCAATAAGCCTGTATAGTTCACTGTGACCTGATGCTTCCTGGGACACTGATCAAAGTCCTGTGAATCTTTCTAATGCAAAGAGTTACTCATTAGACTCCCCAGAATGTTCTTTGAGAGGTCTTTCAGAAGATTTGGGATTTCTGTAATAAACCTGAAGCATGTAGACAGCCACCCAGTCACAGGTGGTAAGCTGTTACTCCTTCATGATGGTTTTTAAGAGATTAGTCACTAGTGTTCTATAGAGATATGGGACATCTTCATTACTACTACTGTATGTAGTAGTCTAGATTAAAAAAAGTTATGTTCAAAACTTGGTATCTCAGGAGCATCTTTCTGAGGACTCCACTATGTGAAGGTATGTAAGAGGCAAGGAGAAGTAGCCAGTATTCATTACTGTTTTCCTCCTCAGTGTTTATGACTCAGTGTTATGAAATATTAAGACAGGAACAAACATTTCTTTGGACAAAAATCTAGAGTTCTCTGAAATACTGTCATTACACCATTCAGTTGGACATGTTTGGCTCTATAATTTTTCATCTGCATAAACAGAATAATTTAGAACTCTGTGCAAATGATGCAAAGAACAGGATATATAATTTTTCAGAATCTCTTCAAGATTTTTTAAGTACTTAGGTTGGCTAAACACCAGGCAGCACCAGATTATGCCACTTTAAGGGAAGGTTCACTGTACACCTCACATCATTGCAGAACTTGGGTAAAAATAGATGAGTTTTTAGCATACACGATATTCTCTGTAATTTTTAGAATTTTATATTCCAAGTGAATAGAATATGGTCTCTCCTAGGAGACAGGGAAGGAAAGTGTTTTGAATAAAACTTTGAAGTTTTATTCACATGAGTAAAGCAATGACATTACAACTGCAGTACATAAAAGGTAGTTCAGCTGTGCTGTTACCGCTGCTCCTTAACATCTGAAGGCAGCTGTCTTCCCAGTGGAAAGAAAGATTCAGAGAAGAGGTCTGTGGTCCTCTGTAAGCTCAGGGAAATCTTGCAAGTGCAGCTCTCTTGAATGAGCTATAAGCAAAATAAAACTTGCACCCAGGAGTCATAGTCTGTCTCTTTGGTACTGTCTAGCTCTCTGGGG
>VZTJ01002317.1:0-126694 GCA_013397795.1 Orthonyx spaldingii | reverse complement strand
GGGGTGCGGGGGGGGTGGTTTCATCCCCCAGACTGTAGCAAGAGTCTTTTATCTGGAAAGAATTTTGTGTACCTCACGACCAAAACAAGAACAACAAAAAAGACACGCTATCTTTAAGGTAAAAACTTGCTCACATGCTTGAAAGTGCTTGAACACTATGTTAATAGTGCCATCTGGTGACATTTTATGTAGCCCTATGTTATTTTTGAGACCATGATCTATTTTAACATGATTTTTTTTTTTTTTTTGCCTATGTATATGAGAACATTTTGAGACATTTTAATGAAATAACCTGGACTAGATCCTCGAGCAGCTTTTCCTCTTTAGTCTCATGAACTGCTTTTGAGTCAAGTTTTCTCAACTTGAAGATGGTTCTTTAGACATGATGACAGGACACTGGGTCTGCAATATTGCTTTGGCTGGGGATTCCCCTCTGTTGAGGGATCTTGGACAGTATCAATTGGCAACTGCTATTAAAACAAATAAAGCCCCACAACCAAACAGAAAAAGCTTCTTGTAACAATTTGCTACAGTATTCTATTCTTCACTTCTGCTGATATCTGGTTTGGTGCTTGTCCTGATTCTAAGCCCAGCTGGCGATAAAATACCACAGAGCCACTTACTCAGTCCTCCTTTCCTTCCCCCCACCCCAGTGGAATGGGAGGAGAATAGATGCACAACTTGTGTGTTAAGATTAGAATAGTTTAATAATTGAAAAGAAACTAAACCACAATAGTAATGGTAAATGATAATAAAAAGGGAAAAAACAAGGGTTGCACGATGAAATTGCTCATCTCATGGACGACTGCCAGACCCCCCTTCCTGAACCCAGATCAGCCCCTTCCAGGAAACTCCCTGCAATTTATATACTGGGCATGATGTTCTGTGGTGTGGGATATCCCTTTAGTCAGTTCTGGTCCCAGGTGTTCTCCCTCACAGTTTCTTTTCTCACCTCCTCATTGGTGGAGCAGGAGACAAGGAAAAAAATTTCTTGATTTAGGATAAACACAACTTAGGAAAAAACCAAAACATCAGTGTGTTATCGGCACCATTCTCATTCTGTACCCAAAATACAGCAGTGTGACATCTACTGAGAAGAAATCAGCTCTAACCTAGCTGATACAGTGCTGGATCAGTTCTGCGAGGAGGAAGCCAAGGAGCAGACACTTTACTCTGGTGGGATACCTTATCAGAGATGCACAAGTAATCACTGATTCCCAAGATCATAAGGCACTGGAGAATTTGCAATGTGCGTGAAGCCACATCATGGAATTAAAACCAGATAAACTGACAATCTGTATGCTTTTAGCACAGTTTTTTGCTAATACCTACTTACTTCTAAAGGTCTTATTTAAATTGGCAACAGCATTAAGATTAATGTCTGCAATTGTACCACAAAGTAGGGAGAAAGAAGAAATACCTGAACTCAGCAAACAGATGACTGTTGAATTGTATTCCTTAATGACTAACTCTTTTCTTTTTCCTCAAGGGGTCAAACTGAGTTACATTTCCAGAATGCTGAGGTATAGTATGCTCCAATGGTCTAAAAATCCCCACTTTAACATCTGGTGGCATAAAAGCATAATAATTTGAAAGTATAGAAGGAGGTGGAAATTAATCTTTACGTTTATATTTCCCCAATATTTGAAATTATTACTCTCCTTAAGTGCATAAGGAAGACTATAAATGTTTACCATGCCTTGAACAGACCTGTTACTGTTAACGTTCAGTGAAACCTGAAAAAGACTCACAAACAAGGATTTTTAGTGAGTTGAAGAGTTCAGCTGATATGCTGCTGATGTGCTGAGTTCTGAGTAAGTACTGTCTCTGTGATACAGGCATGATTCACATGCATGAAGCAATAGAGCAGACTCGAATGAGTAAACAAAATATTTGAAAGACCGCAGAACAAAAGAGACATGTCTTCTTCTTTTGATGAGAGGGACTTTGTTTTGAGATGCTGTTAGTCTGTTAAATAATTAGCCCCCTAATGGAGACTTTTATGTTTTATGTAATTAAATTTTGAACTAGTAATTTATGAATAATTGAAATATCCCTTACAGAAAGACATTTAATCTTGAAAACCTCAGGAAGGAGGAATTAGTAGTTATGCTAGTAACTCATTTGCATGATTAATTAAAATTACATTTTAAAAATGTGACCTTTTACTGATGTATATTTGTATAGTTTTAGCTTTTAAGCATTAGATTAATGTTTTCTACTACTAAATCAATCAAATAAAGTCATAAAACTGGTGTCCTTTAAACAGCAAGTAAATACTTACAAGAATTTAAGACCAAACAGTAAGAATTGCATTGTTATTCCTGTATGATGTACTATAGAAGAACACTTTCCATGCTTGCTCAAATAGAGATATAAAATAAATTTCCCTGAAGAAATTAAAATATCAAGCAGTTAGAAAGCTTCAATTAAATAAAATGTGTGGGCCACAGTCTGTAATTAAGAAGAGTGTTTCAGTTATTCAGGAGGGATAACAGTTTTCCGTAATCTGCCACTGTGGATATTAAGTCAGATTTTCTTTACTTACAATGGTGTTCTGCTGAAAATATTGTAACGTCTGTCTAAATATCATCTTTTAAAGCATGGTTTAACAATGTTTTATCATTAGCTATTACGTGAAGTTTAAATCTGACAGTTTTAAAATGCTTTGACCTCTGAAACAATAAGATAGTTTTTAAATGTTTATTATAGATTTTAAATATTCAAGAAAGAGCTAAATGATCCTGAGGCCTACTTGTAAAATGTGTCAAAGATAACCACATTGTTTTCCTATTTGTTGGAAAGGGTTTTCTCATAAGAGAGTTATACAAGATACGTAGCTTAGTGAGATTTGTCATAGGAATGAATAATTGTAAAATCCTGACTTGAGAGACTAAATATGTTGATTCTCAGGGTCAAAACTCTAATATGCTGTTCATTGTTCTTGTAGAAGGTTGAGCTGTACCATGGTGGGAGATGGGATTTATCTGAAGGACACAGTCTGTATCAGCTTTGCCTTAGCATCCTGTAAGTGGTGTCAGTTCAGTTCCTGTACAGGCTGTACCCACAGCCTGCCTGTGAGTTGGCTGAATCAGCACGGGGCCTAATTAGTGCTATGGTTTCTTGATAATATTCCCTCTATCAGTCCCTTTCTGTTTCTAAAGATGTTTGCTGTATCCATTGAGCATGGATTGTAGTTCTCTACGTATATTCCCCTCCACTGCCATTTCGCTTGCCAACTAATTTATCTGTGGCTTCCACAATATTTTCATCCACAAGCAGCATAGATATAGTTGACCTAGTAATGTGACTGATACTTACACATTTCAAACTCTTTCTGTACAACTGGTATCATGAAGCAGAATGCAAGTACATCATTCTGTTCCTTTTTATATCCTCTTGGACTGTGAAAGGAGAACTCACAGCCACTTTCTTTTTGTACCATCAGCAAGGCAGAGGCATTTTTCAGTGCTAGACTGCAACAAAGGCAGAAGTAACATCAACAAATCCTGCTGTGGGAAAGTGAGCTCTGACATTTCCACATCTTTGCTCTGGCATATATCCACTCTTGTAAGTCAATATTAGGTAGCAAATAAAGAATAAAAAATATGCCATGAGGAATTCTACCCTTTTAAAAGTAGAATTTATGCTTTCACTTATAAAGTGAACTTGGACATCAGAGGAGAAAATATTTATTTATAGGATTATTTAGATTCATTTCCCCTTTGCTTTCTAACGCCAACACTGACATTGGATGTCATTTAAATCATACTTTCTGCTAAAATCATAAGTTACTGGAGTACGTAAAATTTACTTAAAAAGTGAGCATGAATAATTTCCTATAGTCGAGATTACTGGTTATGTTTTGGTTTTTTTTTCAAGATGCCAATCTAGATGCAGGTGATGGGCCGATTATACTTTAGAAAACAGGACTGGCTCAGCTGGTGTTCAAGTGGTACTCTGAACTTCTCAAACATTAGTTGTTGCTTATTCTATTCTTATGCATATAATGGAGGCTGGCAAAGTCAGAAAATTAACATTCAGGGTACTAATATTTGAAAGTTTATTCCCATATGTATTATTAAAACATCCTTATAACATATATAAACCACAACCATATTTTGGATACTCTAAAATGCCTACGTCAAAGTGTTTTGTAATTGCACATCTTCAGTTTATTTCCTCATATATGTTGGAAAGTGCTGGCAGCACAGAAAGAAGAGATTTAACACTTCTGCATATCAAAGTATTCAGTGAGAATAAATATGAAGACCACTGCCAGAAAACATGCCAATAAAATGAGAGGCAAAATTACAAATGAATGGACGGTCAATTTTACAGACCAGCTTAAGCTCTCAAATCAGGTATTTAGCTATTTACTCCACAGAGCTGAGATTTCAGCTTGGACCACTTATTTCTAATGTGTGCAATGAAGAACAGTAAACTGATGCACACTCAGCCGGTTTTGCCGCTTTGGTTCACAAAAAAAGATCATGCTAATAAACCCCGATTCTGAGATTTGGGGGGCTGTACTGCTTTGCACTTGAAAAACTATCCCATTTTTGCTGATGAACTGCGTTGCTATCTTTGGACTCTGTGATGGTCTCTGTACCAGCCTTGCTGTCCACGTTGGACCACTGCAGAAAGGTGTGCTCCTTGTGGCTGCACATTTCTTACCACTGCAGAATACTTCTCATCCTCAGAAGATAGATGCATATTCCCAGAGAAAGCCAAAGAGTTACTTGGTTGTGTGTATCACCGCGTCACATCTGCAGCTACCTGAACCCCCATGCACACTTCCAAAATACAGACTGGGAAACAGATTCCCAAAGACCTGCCTTTTTAAAGTATACTGTACATTCTCTTCCCATCAGGCAAAGACTATACTTACGATGTCCCATCAATGCTCAAACTTTTTTTTACCTTCTCCCATTTACCTTAGATTGTGCAATACTGATAAGTAGCTATTTCTATTTGACATACAGAGTGGTAAAATGTTTTAAACTTCTGAATAAGTATATCTTTCTCATGTTTTCCAAGTACGATTGGCTGACAGTGACTGTTCAGAAAAGGCTAAGGAAGCAGCTAGTTTTCTTTTCTCCACTATTTCAGATGTAGGTGTATTTTTGTGTACATGTGTTTACGTGAATGCTGCTGCCCCTCCCCGCCACCCCAGTTCTTAATTTTCAAACTGGCTCCCGCTGTCTCCCAAGAAGACAAAGACACATTACTTTTGTTCAGGTGTACTTCTGCAGGATGTATAACTAGGTCTGTGTATTGGAATTTCTTCCATATCAGACATAACATTTTTGCCTTTAATAGATTTGTCCATCAAATTTGATGTCATTACTCCTGCTGTTACAGGTAAACTGAGAGATGTTTTAGCTTTTTTCCCCATCAAGAGAATTTTTCAGACTCTGCTCCTCAACTGAAATTACTATTTAGTCTGTATAAAAGTACCTTGCTTCTGTGTTATTTAATAGGAAAGTAATGTTACTACAACTAATCAATATATGTCATAGACCTGCAGATATTGCACACAGTTGAGCAAATGCAAAAAAGAAAAAAAAAAAAAAAAGAAAGAAAAAAAATATTTATACTGTCATTTCAGAAAAGGCTAACAAATTTCCCAAATGGTTTGTCCCTGGCAACCCTGTATGGTATGCGCTTCTGTATGGGAAAAGCCTGAATATCCTGCTGTTTGTGCAAGCCCTCTTTAAAAGGCCAACACAGCTGTAATCCCAGAGTGACAGGGGCCTAGTGCATACAGAAAGAACATGTAAAAGTATGGAGCATCAGTTGTATTCTGTTTCTGCCTAAGAATGTGGTGAGAGAACAGGATGCTTTGAGAGATGGTTCTCTGTTCAAAGGTTTCCAGGCCACATCAGCTCTCCCTATTCAGAACTGTTTTCAGCATGCATAATGCTTCCCCAGCTTCTTCTTGTTGAAACAGGTGAGCTAATCCAGATACTGTAGGGGAACAGGATTCAAATGGGAATCAGATGGGTGGGATTTTAGGTTTGGGGACATTTTGACTTCCTTTGTGCAGTTTCTGAATTGTATACAGATATTTGAGAATATATCTTGTAATTATTCTCTGAATATCTGTCTCTGCTAGAACATGGAAGCCATTGTTGGTCATGCTTAAAATTTGGTTTTCATTTGAAGAAGTCTTAGAGTAGCTTACCAGTATTGCATATAGTAATGGTTTGCTACATTTCATACAAATCATGTCTTTAACTATGCACAATCATCAAAAAAACCCTATTTCTGAGATGAGTAATTTTCAGACTTCCTTGGTAACACATAAGGCACAAATTGTAGATTTGTCTGTTGGACTTTTTCTAGTGCATCTATCCAGACTTACTTTTGTTAAAAATGGTGCTACATAAAAGTAGGAGCTTTTATCTTGACCTTTCTCATTTTGAATAGAAGGAATTAAATAAATTTTTTAAGGTGAGGTAATTCTTTGATATGTATGCATCCCTATCTCTTGTTAATAAGCAAGTAATTTGATATTTAAGACTTGCTTCCTTTGTGCAGTCTGTTAGAAACCAATTCAAAGACAACTGAATTCTTTCTGTAAACATGTAAGTCTTAGTATATATTTGAGGAGGTAGAAGAAAACTATGTCTGGTGCTTGAAAATGCTAGAGAGACATTAAAACTATGAGAGGATGGACATTAAAATTTATTTCAGATTTAACCAAGGAATTTCAGATAAGAAAGGGTAAGGTGACTTGTGTAGTTAGCCTCTTTAATATTCAATACTGCAAGCAGAGGTACTTGCTGTTAGGTACAGCTGCCTCCTCTTTAAAAAAACCCCAACCAAACCAACCAACCAAACAACAAAACCCCAAACCAAACCAAACCAAACCAAACCAATCACCCCAAACAAACAAACAAAACCAACCAACCAATCAAACAAAACCCCAGCCAGAAATATATGGAGGAATGGGTAATATACAAGGTAGAAAATAATGTGAGTATTGAGAGGGGTCAGTGTGGAGTCAGACCGTGAAAGAAGGTTACTTTCTTTTCCCAAAAGATCTTCCTTACCTAGAAGGATTATCTTTCTCATCACTGGAAGTGTTCTGTGCCAGCTTGGATGGGCCTTTTGAGCAACCTGCCGCTGTGGAACATGTCTGTGCTCATGGAATTGGGGTGAACTAGATGATCTTCAAAGGTCACTTCCAACTCAAACCATTCTGTGATTTTATGAAAGGACATTATCATTTCCATTGATATGTGTTATTAGCTGAAGCATGGCAAAGATTTTATCAAAAAACCTAATCGTTCTTTTTAACAGTGTGATTATGTCCTTATTATTCTTTTTCAACTTTCTATGTAATTAAACATACCAACATAGATGTGCATCCTAAATATTCTATTCAGTTACTACATTTATTTCCTGTATTTTGGTTTTTTGTATCTTAGAGGGTGTCTTCTTTTAATCAGTACCAGGGAGACAAAAATATAACCCTTGCACGAGGGGAGGGGCAGTAAAGGGCTGAAGGAATTTCTGTGGCACTGTTGGCTTTTTGTGGGCCTTCTGCAATGGGTCAAAAAGATAGAAGCAGAAATAATTATGTACTTGTTCATGTGCAGATGGATAAGTATTTTCCATTGGTCACATTCAGAGAAGCAGCACTACTCAGAATGTTGAGGCATGTGAATAAGGCATATACTTAAGTGTTTGTTGCATCCATGGATAATCCTCTAAATAAAAAGGACTCGCATAGTAGAAGTTAACAGTTTTCTTTGAAGATTAACTATTTCTACCATAAATTTTATTCACAAAGGACATTCTCAAAAATCAGAAAGTATTAATGATTCTGAAATTTGTTTCAATGGCATGAATACAATAACCTCTTGAGTAGCAACATTTCTGCCTGAAAATTTTTGAGGATAAATTAATCACCATACAATAGCAAGAGGATTTGTGGTTAGACATGCTAGTGCCACTCATACCAAGAAACTGTAATAGTCCCATCTGCATTAGCCAGTCCTGCCCTAATTCTGCAGCACTTTGATTTCCTGTCATTTCAGTCTAGGATGCATCTGGGGCACATTCTAATTTCTAAGATAGGAACCAAGGTTTCTCTTCTGGGTGAGAAATCAGGATGCTGCAGAGTGCTGATCTACCCTTGGCAAAGCCTATTCTAGTGTGTTACTCTCCTATTGGCATTGTAGGAGAGACAAGTAATGTCTATGGGTTGGTCTACCCAGGGTTTTCAGTACCTAACTAAAGCATCTTTTAAGAAGCATTTTTTAATCACAGGATCATTCTCTTGCCTCCTGGAAGTGGGGGTAATTTGAGATTATTGGAGCTGGGTGCCAGAAATCAGCAGCGACTCTGCGTAATATTGCAAGATTTTCTGCATGGAAATGCCTTTATTCTGGTAGTACTAGGAGCAATCACTGTTAATGTGGCATCTAGCATATTGTGTAGCCCATCTAAACTTGTGTTTTGTATGCCCTGGCTTACAGTGAAGCCTATCTCAACTGTTGTTAGTTCAGTTTACCTGCTTCCCACCTCATTCTTTGCTAACTCAGACTAGGTGTGACCGCCTGTGTAGCACATTACTCCGGCTCCACAGCGGCAAAAAACCCCAGCAGCAGGTCATATTGCTCTGTCTTGCACATTTGTAGATACTAAATGCTAGCAACATTTACCCCTTAAATATGTTTTGGACTTTTTTTAATTGAGAATTTTATAACTTTTTACTGTATTTAGAAGAAAGGTCGTCCTTTTCCTTGCTGAAAAGAGAAAAATAGAGCAGAAGGAGTGGAAGGGTAGGAATGAACATGAATTAATAAAAAGACAAATTTTTCTGAAGCTCACTGAACTTTCTCAACTTAAAGCCCTCAAGGAAAAAAGTGTAGTCTTTGGATGGATCAGATGAAACTGTTTTACAATTGTGTCTGATAGAAATGAATAATGAATATGCCAGATAAGGAATGACCCTCATTCCTTCTAATGGAAACTAGTTCAAGCATGAGGAGGCGGTAAAATAAATATGATAAAATTAAGCAGTGGTTGAAATATATCTAGTATTGTGAAAAATAACCTTTTAGAGTTTCTGTTTCTGATTTTCCATAATGGAATTTCTGTTTTCTGTAAGGATTTTTTTTTTTTTTAAATAAAAGAAATGGTTCCTCTGTTCCTTGAATGAGGAAAAAGACTGTGGTATTTCACAACATAATACCAAATAGTTGTCAGGAAATATTTCTTGAGTTATTTTTGCCATTAAAGTAAATCTTTGTTGGTGAAGCTAAATACCATATCTGGTTCTCAAGTTCCAAATTAATGATACTAAGAACCACTAGTTCAGCATGGAATCATAGAATGATTTGGGTTGGAAGGGACCTTAAAGACCATCTAATTTCAAACTGTCTGCCATGGGTGGGGAACTTCCAACTAGACCAGACTGTTCAGAGCCCCATCCAGCCTGATCTTGAACACTCCCAGGGATGGGGAACACACAGCCTCTCTGGACAACCTGTTCCAGTGCCTCACCACCATTGTACTACAGAAGTTCTTCCCAATATCTACTCTACAACTACTCTCTTTCTTTTTGAAGTCATTGCCCCTTGTCCTGTCACTATGTGCTTTGTAAAAAGTTCCTCTCCAGCTTTCTTGTAGACTCCCTTTGGGTCCTGGAAGGTGCTGAAAGGTCTCCTTGAAGCCTTCACTACTCCAGGCTAAACAGTCCTAGCTGTCTCAACCTATCCTTACAGGAGAGGTGCTCCATCCCTCTGTGAGCTTAGTTGCCTCTTCTGGACTTGCTCCGACAGGTCAAAATCTTTCTTATGCTCAGGGCCCTAGAACTGGACAGGGTAGGGTCTCACAAGAGCAGCAAAAGCATAACAGTAAAATCAACAGTTTATGGAGCAGCAAAATATATATTTGTGTGTACAAAAGGGCTCTTTCCTTCTGATCAGAATATGCCTTTTGTTTTGTAAAAATTCAAGGGATGCCTTTTTAAAAAAAGATTTTTTAAAAGTCTGTTCAATACAATGCTATTACCTTGATGAATGTACTCAAAAAATTAATTCTGTTAGGATCTCATCACTTTTACATTCCATCATTATTTCCTTTGTAAATATGGTCATGCTTCATGTAAGACATGAGTAGATGGCTGGGCATCACACTTTTCATCAGACATTATCTCTTCCGTAACAACTTTTTCCAGTTTTCCTAACTGTTTATTTTGTTGTAAACCTCCATTGACTCATGTAATTAGACGTTTCCGTGAGTGTTGTCAAAAGTAATCTTTATTGCTTGGAAACAAGCTGTGTAACTCTCTTTTGAACGTCAAGAGAAACGATCACTGAAGGAATAATATTTATGGAATGTCAAAAATGGAAGATGACCATAGTAATCACTTCAACAGAAAATACTCTTATGTATAATTAGATTATGAAACATCTCTTTTTCTACATGATTTCTTAAAATCTCACTTTAAGTCTCACTTTCAGATTTGGGAAGCCAAGAATACTTCTAAAGACTCTTCTCTAGTCCCACAGTCCTATAGGTACAGTGATGCTCCAGCTGCTATTGTTTCTAGCCAGGGATCTGAACACTAGCAGTTATAGCCTTCCATTTCCCAAGATTCCATAAAACATGGTTAGTGTTGCTGGAAAGCAGGCTGGATTTAGCAAGAAGCCAGGTGAATGTTCTTAATTGTGTAGTAACCAGTCAGAGTGAGTGCTGTGCTTGTGCAGGCTCCCAGTAAGTTAACATTGTGTGTTTCCATTTAAAGTGAAGTAGAACTTGTTCTGTTTTCAAGTGCACACAGGAATGTACCGCCTGTCAGCAGTAATGGAAAGTATAATAAAGTTTATAAAATCAACCCTGTGGCCAGGGATGTAAAAGTGCCAAAGCCTGATTTCTCTTTCATTTCCTCTGGAGTAAGTGAGGGATATCTGCACCAAAGTCTGTGTCTCAGCAGGACCATTCAGATGTTATGAAAGTAGCATTTGCCTATATGTCTTAGTTCTTGCCTGAAGTATATTTGAAGCAATGAATCACAAAGAAAACAGAGTCACTTTTTCTAATGTTTGCTGAATTCTGTATTACCAGAGGTAGTACCAGAACTACTACCGGAAGGTAGTAGACATTAGGAGATTATGAAACACATGTTTCTCTGTGTGATTTGAAAGTAATCCACAGGCCCTTCTACCATATTAGATTTTTCTTATTAGTTTATTTAAGTTTCAGGCACTGTCTCAAATTTGAATATATTTGTAATGTATCAGACAAATTTCAAATAAACGTTAAATATATCTCTTAAAATATATCCTGAATAGCAACAGCATTAGTAGAAACAATACTGGTAGATTTCCTAAGCTACAGAAATATGTACACTTTGGCTTTTCTCCAAAGCAAGTAAAAAAAAGTGCAGTGAGTGATCTTGGAAGGTCCTTTTGGATCACTGTTAGTAGATGAATCTTTCCTAGAAACAGCCTGACTAGGATTATGCTTTCAAACCTGTTTATCATTTTTATTTGCCTGTGTAACTTTTTCTGTGCAGTTGTTAGCAACCAGAGCTCTTTTATTACAGAGATCTGGAAAGAAACTGCCATGAGGATGTGGGCTCTGTCACATAGCTCTTGGTAGTTGTTCTTGCTCTGATTTCTGCACTCCATTGGTGGGATTTGACTCCTTAGGAAGTAGTCTAGGCTCTCCAAATTCTCCGCAGGGAGACACACAGGCAGACACAAATATTTCCAAAGGGGCATTTAATCTGATCCTAAAACAGTCACTGGATGGGATATCTCAACTTTTTTACAATGTCTCTGCTAACATTTCTCAGAAAAAGGTGGGTAGAGGAGATGCTGGCTGCCATAAATCATTAGCTTTTTGAAGTCACTTCTTGCTGTACTTTGATGTGAGCATGATAAAAAAGTAGGTCTTCACTGGACACTGCTTTTACACTTCCCACACACTACTCAGACTCTTGTAACTTTTTACCTCGCTACTGATGCTTCAGTCTTTTAGAAAAGGAACAGCTAAGGAAAGAGAGTTCTTAACATGTGCTTTTTCTATTCTAGACCCTTGCTCTTCGAACAGAGTTCCCATCCAAGCTGGGATGAAAATAGTCAGGCTTGGATTTTCTCTCCCGTCTTTTCTTGGTCCTCGTTAGCTGCTGGTGCGATTATTAATTCGTGGCTGCTGCCAGCTTTAAAAGCTTGTTTCTTACTAATTAGAACATCAGATTTAGAGTGCTGGAAGTCTCAGAACAGCGTTTGTGCTTTTCTGAGGGCTGCCATCACTTACAACAAGGGCTAATCTGGGGAAAGCTGAGGAATAATGGTGAGTCTTAACAGCTCATCCCAAAGCTCATTCTTGGATTCTGACTCAGTCTGCAGAGGGGGTCACAAAGGGAATACGCAACCCGCACTGACCAGTTGGTTTGGTACTTCTTAGTGGTAACTGAATGGGGGCTTGCCTCATTAAAAGGCATGAGCTCCTGCAGAACTGCGTAAACAGCCAGCTCCTCAGAGTAGGTGCTTGATGGTCCCATTTCCTGTCTAGTGCAGCAAAGGGATCAATAGCTGCAATGAGTCACGAGATACTTATTTTGGCTTGTTTCACAAGAACATTTCTGACTTAAAATGTATTTCCTGTCTTATAAATGTGGAAGAAGAAAAAATAAAGTAAAATGTGAAAGAGGAAGCGAGATGAAATATTCATTTGAAAGGAAAATTAGCCTACAGTAAAGAAGTTAAAAGTTAAAAGGTTGACATCAAAATCTTGAAATAAAAAAATTAAGATTGTTTTTACCCAAGACAGATATTCTATAATTAAATAAACCAAATAGATTTCAATGAACATTAATTAATTTAGGAATAAAATAATTTTTAAGTCATTTTCCTCCCTTGCAAAACTTCTGATAGGTTGGTTGTAAATTGCCACATTTTTGTGTATAATATCATTCCTTAATGTATATGCCTTTTACAAGTGTGTATATGTGTGTCTGGATGGTTATAGGTTCCCAAAGGTTTAATTTAGGATTTTTTCAGAGTCATCTTTGATAAGTTGACTGTGACAGAGTTTTTAATTAATGCTTTGTTCAGATGTAAAAGGTTTTCTCTCTACATGTAAACATAAAAGCCTCTGTTAAAAGCTATGTGCAAACTATTTTCTGTGAATGCTGCATCCGTTCTAAATTGAGGGAGATGTTTATTAGTTTGAACAACATCTGTAGTCTTATATCTTCATATACTTTTTATGTCCACAGGCATTTTTAGCTCAGGTGAAAGGATATAGGCATGGAACAACACATCTGGAAGAGAATTTGTTATAGAAATAGGAATTTTTACTTTAGGTAGAAACAGCTGGGTAGTTGTTTGTAATTGACAAAACAGTGCAGTTATGTTCTTCTTGTATTACTTTGTCTAAGCATATTTTAGTCTTTTGCTGTTTGTCTATGTAAACTAGTCAGCATCTGAAAGTTTTGGGGTTTTTTATGCCTCTCACCATTTCTTTGTATGGAAAATATCTGCAGTTTAATTTATACATAACGTCTTCAATTTTAATGTAGTAATAACTAATACCTCATTTACAGGACTGGGTGTGTCTTCTGTCTGTCACTGTGGAATTCAATAACCAGAGATTTAACTCCTAAGCCTGACTCCTGAAATGCCAAATTTAAGTACTGTAATGGAGGAAAAGGTAGGGTGGAAGCTGCTTCTCTTTTATGGTTTGGAAATGCTGTGTAACCTTTCAGTGCAGCTCCAAGGGATTTACTCAGAGGCACAGACCATTGTTAGAGGCCAGGTCTTTATTTGTTACAGAGACAGGGTCAGACCCAGACGAAGAAACCCTGTGTCACTGCTGGCACGAGAGAGTCCTGGAATTCCTTGGTAAACTACTGGCTTTGGGCAGGTCCATAAGCACGCAATTTCTTGACCTTGAAGTCCCATGGGCACCTGCAGTTCTGAGTGACGATGTGTGCAAATATTTGGTGTTGACAGAGCTGAATGACTCAGCACAGTTTTCATTCTTGACTCCCAGTCAGGTCATAAAATAGTTGTCCTTCTGTCTGTTCCTTGAGGGCTCAACCAAGCTGGCGTTTTTGGGAAATACCAATCATATTTGTGTAGGAGTCTGATGGAAAATATGATGGTAGTGGCTTCCTTTGGCTTCCTTCTTTTCCCTGTGCCCTGCATGCAACATAAGAAGGCCAAAACTTAGCACTGTAATTGTTAAGCTATGTTCCTGGTTGAATTTAATACTAAGTGACTTTCTCAGTGTCCAATAATATTTTGTTTGCAAGGCCAGGGTTGACAAGATTTCTGACTTTTGACCTGTGCTTTCAGCATCCAGTTATGTTGTCTCTGACAAACTGTTCAGATTCAGCTAATGACTATTTCTGTGATGGAAAAACATGCTACAGGAGATCTGAGATCTTATTATTTTTAATTGATTAAATGCACTAATCTGTCTGATTTAAAGTCTTTATGGCAGATGGTTGTATTATTGCAAGTAAAATGCATGACAGATAGTAATCATTCAAAGCTGGTATGATTTTTTTTATTGCCTAGGCTAATGTATTTCTCTCAGGCACACAAAGTTCTACTTAGAGAATATGTGAGTTTGAAACACTCAGAGAAACACATTTGAATGGCAGTATTACCTGAAGAGCGAGGAAAAGCTCTTGTCTGTATCCCCCTCAGCACTCAAGACTAGATAACATAACTGTAGGAGCAAGCTCATGTGTGTTCTTTCTTCATCAATAGAAATGTTACTTGTTGAGAACTGTAGCTGCAGATGATACACCAGAAAATTTCCCGAGCTTCATTGTTCACCATAGAGACTTAATCAATCCTTCCAGTATAAGTGTCTCTGTGTGGTGGTTGTGTTATGTGACCATCTGCCATCTGGTGATGGGATTGTAATGGCTTTGAACAATGTCGTAGTCATCAAAAACCTCAAAGAATATGACAAATAACTAGTGGCAGTATTCTTCGGTGTTTCACTTAGTAAGAAAAGAGGGATTTAGGACAGCCTTGTGTGGGAGTTTTAAAGTATGCACAGAAGCACATAATTCTCAGGAAGGATGGTCCATGCTTAAATTGCGGGCTGCAGTATAAGGGATGCTGCAAGCCCACATTATCATCATCTGCCTGCATTCTGCTGTCTCTTTGAAGAATACATAAGCACAGATTAATTTATGATGGCTTAGTTTGTTCATCCACCTTCCCTGTGTTTAATCCTTTGAGCACTGAAAAAACAAGCCTCAACAAGAAGTCTTTATTTCATATATTTTGTATCAAAGTGTAAAATGACATGCTAATTAAAAAGTTGTTTTCCTGAGTTTCAGGGTGAAGTTACTCACAGATCTGCTAACAGGATACCTATTTCAGAGGATTAAATCTGTGAACAGCAGCACAGAAGCAAAACCACATGGTTTTGTCTTAGCCATATTCTAGCCAGTGTGACTAGAGAGAGGCTGTGCTGGAGCGAGAGGTAACAAGTGGCCAGGTCAGAGTAACAGAGGAGGACAGGAGTCCTTCCTAGGGAGACACAAGGAAGGAGATGCTAGAATGATCGTGTCTGGCAGCCTCCTGCTGTGCACAGGGGTGCCACAGTACAGGCTGAGGTCAGTGCATGTTAAACACAGTAGTCAGCACAGATGCTGGTGCACCCCTGGCTGAGCAAAACAGATTGCAGTTTGATGGCTGCACAACTGTGCCCTTCGGGTTAAATGGGAACTTATCCTTGTTCCCTGTGAAAAACTGAGTATGATCCCAGATTATTTGTCCCAACTGCACCTCAGATTTTCCCATAAGAAAGGAAGGGGTGGCTGAAAGCAAGACTGAGATGGCACATAACTCTTGAGCTGAGGCCTGTATTCATCTGTTTACGGGGTAAGAGTTTATTTTTGTATTCTGGTTAGCTTTGCAAACATATTTTGACTTAATTTAGTATCTTGCATATGGTGAACTGTAAGTTTTCGCAAAAAGTACAAACCAGCAATTTACTACATACATGCATGGAGTTGAACAGTAGATATTTGATGAGATGTTCATTAAAATTAAGATAAATGGATGATAACCAGTTACAAAGTATGACTTACAGGATTATGTTGAAATTGAAATCTAACCCCAAACTCGACTTCTCCTGCACATGTATAAATTGTGAGTACAGTGCACTAATTTTATCTTTTGCACCTCTGGGATTCTGGAAAGTCCCTCTGAGCTTTTTATTAGATCTATGGATTCTAGAGGTTGAGTATTTCCTTATGTCTATCAAGAGTGTAACAAGTCTTCATGTGTCATGAGCTCTGTCCCACAAGTAAACAGAGAAATAAAATTTCCAGGTTCAGACTTAAGTCCCAGAATTGAGAGGTGTGATATAAGAGTGACATGCAGCACTGCATTTCTTTTTTATATGGAATTTGTTTCCTCATCAGGACAGCACCTTCTTAAGGTTTTTAAGTAGGTTTTGGTGCTGGTCTTTTCATGTCGGATAAACTAGCATCATCCAAAGTTAAGGAATACTTACTTTTTCAGTGTTTGATTGTGATTCCTGTAGCACCTACTATTTTACCTGTTCTGCAATCTTTAAGTCATTGCAATCTTACCAAGCTCAGGGATCCTAACATTTGCTTTTCCTTAGCAGAGTTTGCACACATGGAAAATAATGCTGGGAGTCTGAGCACAGCAGAGCCATGCAACACAGAGCACTCATCCTGGAAACTAGATTTGGGCAGGGAGATCTGGCTCAGGGTATGCTTCTTACATCCCCATGTTTGCCAGATATAGGCAGTGGTTTAACTGGTGTTTCCATCCACACCTCTGTCAGGGTAGGGGCCTGTACTTAAGTCGGGAATGGGGGCTGTCTGTCTGATCTTTGATCCCTCCTGTTGACTTTCCAGACCAGAACTCTCTTCTTAGTCATGTTCTCTACCAGACATAACCTACAGTAGTACAGTAGCTATGATTAGCCTGCTCATAGTTTGTGGCTGAGGTGACAGAGCTTATGTAGTTTAGCCAATGTTATTAGGTATGATGTGGAAATGTAACTTAGGAGCCAAGAGTACATGTTCCTTACACAAGCAATTCAGTACAAAACCGATTATGGTCTATATCAGACCACTGTAGGTTATATGTTTTTGCAGAACACTTGCACGTAAAGTTTAGATGAAACATTTGAATTTCAGTAAATTTACATGTATAATAATTTTAAAGATCATAGTTTTAAACTAAAAATAGAAAAATGCTGGATGGGGATATGGAAACAGTGTATCTACAACTGGAAAAATATGAGTTTCGATGTGTGTATTTAGTCAGACCTTATACTTGTGAAAAATTTGTTTGGGTTAGCTGGCTTTGCCTGACTGGTTTTTTCTGCAGTTTTCCTGACCAGCCTGGTTGAAGAATGAGATACAGCAGCAATGTTCAAAACATGTTCAGCATACAAGACTGAAACACGAAAGAGAGAACATCCTTTCTGAACTAGCCCTTTCTGTTCTCCTATCAGTGGTTGTTTTAAACCAAAATGTACCTGACTATAATTAGCCCATATTTTAGAGTTTGTTGTGTGAAGAGGTCACTCATTTACCCACCCACATAGCAGGAATTTTGCCCAGCCTGTACTTGAAGGCTATATTCAGGTTCCTGCTGGGAAGCATAGCTCAGAGAGGAGGCTGAGAGATGCAGCATCGTGCAGCCTCCCCGCCACAGCCGGGGCAAGCTGTGCTGTTCTGGAGTGCCCCGGGGCTTCTCATCGCTTTAGAGGACACAGGTCTCATTTGAGATTTGATTTTTTTCGAAAAGACAAAACTGTCCAAACAGCAGAAAATAGAAGTTGGGTATTTTGAATGTGTGATTCACTTCAGGGAAGCCAGTGCTCCTCTGTGTTGCTGGCAAGGCTACTGAAACCTGTAATCACAGGCTGAGGCAGTGCAGAGGCTCTGTCCCCTCCCATGGTCCTGTCACGACATCCCCATGCCTGGGTGGTGGCTCTGGGGGCTGCTGACGTATCCTTGAGGTGCACCCACGCTTCCCAGATGCTGCACAGGGTCAGTTACTGGGGGTATATGGCATATGCACTTGCATGGAAACCTCCACCTTGCTGTATACCTTTGTTGCATTTGTCTATTATGTTCAAACCTGTGCTTGCTAAGGGCAAAATTTTGCAGGGTTGACTATGAGGTAACAGGCACTTTCTTTTTATTTGTGGCTGTCTAACCTAACACCCTGCATAGTAATGTAAAGAACAGGTGATGTGTGTTTCTGTGTGTGAGCGTGTGTGTATGAAGTTCCTCAAAATTATCAGCAAAAATGCATAGGTGAGACAAAGTTACAGTGCAGATTTTAGGCAAACCCCTAGAAAGTGGCAAATTGGTTTTTTAAATATTTATGAAGAACTCACAAAGAGTTTGGGTAATGCAAACTGGAAAACACTGAAGATTGGAAAAGCACAGTTAACCAGCCTGCATATGTGTAGTACCATTTGTGGGAGGTCAGTATTTTCCTTGAACTGCTCTTTCCATGCGTAGAGTTTATAGATGGTCATTATAGCAAGTAGCCTGTGTGATATGCTGGATCTGGTACCTTTGCTAGCCTTTATTGCCTATTCAAGATTTTTGAGTTATAGTTCAATGACTGCTTCAGTCATGCTTTAATTTTTTTTTTTTTTTTTGAAATAAAATTCTTCCCAGCCCTGTGAATTTTCTGACCTAACTTTATTAGCATTTTTATAAGCTCTTTTCTATGTATGCCTTTAGGTCTGGACTAATCTAATAGGATCATCTTGAAGATCTGCAGTTCTCTGCAGTTGCTCTTCTGCTATGACTTTGATTTCCACTGGCATTTTTCTTTAACCTTTAAAGTATCCTGTATCAGAGCTTGAGCTCTCTTCTGAATTAACATTGGAGTAAGTAATTATTTAGTTCTCTAGAAATTTACATCCTAACTTCTTGATCTTCAAATTACTGCTGTAATATATTTGAGGTTCTAATGTTTAATATATGGACCTTTCAGTCTTTGAATACATAAAAATTACAGTTTATTTGAGTGTCACAGGTAGAGTTTTCCAGCTCTTATATAGGAGATGAGTTGTCTCCTGAGCTGAGTGTGCCTATGGTTTGTAGAGGATCGTGTTTAGGAGTGCTGACTACAGATCCTTACTTCACTGAATCATGATATGCTGATTTCAGCTGTAAAGGATAGGCGCTACTCAGCAGCAGTCAGCTGCAGGTTCAATATTTCTTTACTTCTCATTATGTGATTCACAATGTATTATTGTAACACGTGAAAAGTAGCTGGATCAGGCCTCTAATAGCACATAAAGCAGTCAGGAACACAATATTACTTTATTGAGGACTGCAGTGTAGAAAATGGGACTTTAAACCTTGCAAGTCCCAGTACCAACACAGGCTGGGGATGAACAGATCAGAAGGACTTGGAGGCTGGGGGGTGAGAGGCTGGACATGACCCAGCCGTGAGCACTCACAGGCCAGAGAGCCAAACGTGTCCTGGGCTGCATCCAAAGCAGTGCGGCCAGCAGGGCCAGGGAGGGGATTCTGCCTCTCTGCTCTGCTCTGCTGAGACCCCACCTGCGGTGCTGCATCCACCTCTGGAGTCCCAGCACAGGAAGGACGTTGACCTGCTGGAGTGAGTCCAGAGGAGGGGCACCTCCTCTGGGATATTGGAGGGATTGGAGCATCTTTCCTATGAGGAAAGGCTGAGGGAGTTCAGACTGTTCAGCCTGAAAAAGAGAAGGCTTTGGGATGACCTAATTGTGACCTTCCAGTACCTGAAGGGAGCCTACAGGAAGCCTGGAGAGAAACTTTTTACAGTGGCATGTGGTGACAGGACAAGGAGGAATAGCTTCAAACTGAGTGTAAGTTTAATCAGCTATTAAGAAGAAATTCTTTACTGAGAGGTGGTGAGGCACCTGGAACTGGGTGCCCAGAGAATTTGTTGATGCCCCTTCCCTGGAAGTGTTCAAGGCATGGTTGGATGGGATTCTGAGCAACCTGATCTAGTGGAAGGGGTGGGGTTGGAACTAGATGATCTTTAATGTATGATCTTTAATGTTCCTACCAAAGCAAACTGTTTTATGATTCTTTGCAATACTGTTATCGCAGAATTTGTGTTGGTATTTCCAGTGGGTGTTGAGCATCTAAGTTTTTAATTTAAAAAACTCTTTCTTAAAAACAAAAGAAAAATTCACTGAAAATATATGGAGTCTTAAAACAGGCTAGTAATTGACACTGTATGGGTATACTTTGACACTAAGTGAAAATAGAGAACTTGACTCATGTACTTGGTCACTCTGGATTTAGTCAGACATTAGATGTTGAGGTAGGAAAAATCCTAATGGCATGAATAATGTGCTAGCAGACTAGACAGACAAGGAGGCAATAGAGGTTATCACCAGAAATATGTAAATAGAGTTGACCTGAGACTTCAGGAAAATACAGTGAGTAGCTCTATGAATGATGCCTAGTCAGGCTGTGTGATTCAAGCAATTCCTCCCTGCCCAAATTCCTTCATCTGTGAGTCAGTGTGTGTAAATAAGGACTACAGCCAGACAACTGAAGAAATAATTTGGATTCTTTCAATTGAGCAAAGACATGTTCATGACATCATCCTTGTTCTCAAATATCTGCTCTACTATTAAAGGCGCAGCTTCATGCTAAAGAACAATTGCTTGTGCTGGTTTTAGTTTATATCTGACCCCCTTATGAGAGGACACTTATGAGTCCAGAGATGTGACTGTTCTTTGTGAAAGCTTTTGGTGATTGCATGTGATACATATTATAAGCGTTGGAGAAATGTAGTCAGAACTTGAGTAATCAAGATCAGAATACAAAGCTATCTTTCTTTTTTTTTCCTTTTTATTTTTCTGTTTTATTTTGGTTGGTATCAGTGAGAACAAAATAAGGGGTTATAGTTAGGCAGTAATAATGAACCGTGTAGGAGCCTAGCAACATTGGCCAATAGATTTGTCAAGAAAAAAGAAAAAAACAATAATGGTCTTCAAGCTGAATATCATGAAATAATTTTGTTCTGCCACAAATGAGACTTTTAGGACACTGGGATCTATAGATGAGAGTACTGTCTGTATAAAATGGGATACCATCTTTAACTTATTCTTGGTTCAGTGACTAATCTCTCCAGTTAAACACTGCAGTTCAAGTAGACACGAACCAGTGGAAAAGCTTCACTCCTAGAGTCCAGGAAGACCAGCATGAATGATCAACACAACTTAGACAATATGCAAGGGCCTTGTTAGCATTGCCTAAGGAATGGAGTACTGGAGAAGAATTCTTGTTCAGTCCCTCACAAATATAGAGCAGCTTTTCTAGGCCAACCCTGGCAGAAAAAATTGTAATGTGCCATTCATTATAATGGCATAGAACTTGAACACAGTCTGAAAGAAAATGCTTGTGGAATACTGTACACTTTTCTGAAAACACTCCTTGTGGTGGAGAGAATGAGGCAGAGAACGTCTTTTTCCACAGAGACGAAAGAGATTGAAAGACCACAGCTGGAAAGAACATTAAAATGTTGCAAGATCATATCCTGCAGTTATCTGTATGAATGAGTATTTGGGATAACTCAGCAAGCAAAATCCAGCTGACAAAGTAAAAATGGCATTTGGGTTAGTTGAACCTATGGAAGCTAACCCTAAATGAGTCATTAATGTGACAGAGAGGATAAAGGTGTGATGAAATACTTTACCAATGACCAGTCTATCTTCCAAGAAATACAGAGCTTATACCACAATCGGATATCTCTATGAAAGATATGCCTACTTCAGTTTATAATTTTCTGGTCTTGATAACACAGGATAAAGATCTGTAGACTGCAGATAACCCAAATGGTTTTAAGATGTATGTAGGATAAATACAGGAAATATGATATCAATAAAAAGTGAAATTTCTGATACATATATGAAGTAAACTTTCATGAATCTAAGAGTAGACTGAACTTTTGATCCTTTCTCTCTCTCTCAAATTTTTTTTTTTTACCTTTGCTCTCTCCTCTTTGGTAGAGGAGAAGCTTCACTATTGCAGTTTCTATGCACAAAGAGAAACAGAGAGGACAGGGTCTATCCTGAAGCACATCTGAAGTTTCTGTAGCTTATGTGAAAATTAGTAACTTGATCCAATAGGAACCTAAATAGTTACTTCTGTTAAGGGAAAAGCAGTTATAATGTATTCCTTCAGACTGGTGGAGACATCCTGTCCAGTCAGTGCCCTTTATTCCAGTCTTGCTGTGTCATAGGTTGCTGTTTGTCCCACCAGTGGCAAGGGGCAGGTTTCAGGAGAGAGCTGAAGTTATAGGAAGGGCTGAAAAGGTGAGGCAGGGTAGATAGGAGGGGAAGCTACAGTGATTGCAGGCACATGAAATATCCTAAGTACAGAGAGAAGGTGAGGGGAAAACAAAAGCTGTGTGGAACATCTTGGCAAATGAGAACACTTAGGAAAACACTCTACTGGTCTGCCTGTATGGACAATAAATTTTTGCTGGTGTGCTGTTCACTCCACAACCCATACTCCTCTGCTCAAACTGGACACTTGTCTTTAGCACAATAGCTATTCTAATGTCTCCTCCTTAAATTATGACAAGACCATGAAGAATTACTCCTTTTTCTCATGAAGTAATTTTCCTCAATTCTATGAGCTAAATGCAACCTATGGATTGGTGATAAACTTGTACAAAATTATAATTCCAGCTCAAGATATGAGCAAAACATTTTAGCACTAAGCTTAACTATGGAAATTTATTGCATTATTCACTTTAGTTTGCAAATTATGCTTCTAATTGAAATATTTTTTACTTTTAAGCGTAGAGTTACACATTTATAAGTCTGGCAATTGCAAACCAATTACAGACTTGAACCAAAGACATTAGACCTCACAATGTCATTCCATAAATATAATCTTTAGTTTTTCTTTTTCTTTATGATGAATAAAGTGTTGATTTGTGTGTTTGTGGAATGAATAAAATTAAACTGAAGAATGCCGTTGGTATTTTTAAATTTTGTACACATTAAAGATATGAAAAACAAAGGCACCCCCAGCTTAGGAGCTGGAAGGAAAAGCGACACATTTCAGCTGTTGGCACTGAAGCAGGTTAATGTTTGGGCTAAAGTATTCTTAGCCTTAGGTAGCTACTGGAGAGATTCTTGGGATGCTAATGCTATTGTGAATCCAAACATGATGCTTACAGTGTTTCAGACTTACACATATAATGTACCATCAACAAAGCCTTTCCAGAAAAGAAATTCCTCAGTTGCTTGGAGGATTTTTTTGAGCATTTTCTTTAATTATTATTATTTCCTGAATGAGTTTTGTACCATGAGTAGAAAGAGAGGCCCACAGAGGCAAATGGAAAAATTGTCTTTATTCTGTATAAATGAACACTGAAAAAGAAGAATGCAATAAACCTATTAGT
This sequence comes from Orthonyx spaldingii, assembly GCA_013397795.1. Lineage (NCBI taxonomy): Eukaryota > Metazoa > Chordata > Aves > Passeriformes > Orthonychidae > Orthonyx > Orthonyx spaldingii. The sequence continues at coordinate 103,268 of VZTJ01002317.1, read as the reverse complement.
GTGAAAAAGAACATGTCATCTTGCAAACATTTAAACATTTCACTGCAAGAACAAATGGAAAGTTGAGATGCTTCTGGAAGTGGTCTGTAATTAATATGCAAGTCTTTTTTAAAATCAATGTTCTAATAAACTTTCTTTTTGTGTTATATATGCAGCTGTATTAAAATTCAGAGTAGTCTTACCATGTGTTGCTAGAGGCAGAACAAATTACGGGAAAGAGTGCATTTTGGAATGTTGTTCTTTTCTGCATGTAAATACAATAGTTCTGCAAGAAAACAAAGGAATTAGAGTATGCTATTCTGTAAAGTGGTATGAACTCACAGAGGAAAATTCAGAGTAATTTAAAAAAAAAAACCAGCATAAACCAAACCAGTTATGTTGCAGTTGAAATAAAGATTCACTTTTTTACATCAGCCTTGTATTAGTGATTTACAAAGCAGGGTACTGAACAAAATGGAAATGTTTAAATGCTGATCCTTCATGGATACCAAATGGAAAGCTGTTCTCACACATGGTATTTTGAGAATGACTAAATGTGGAGTCTGTTCTTATTGCAGGGCTGATTCTGCTAATCACAGTGTCCAAGTGTAGGATGTTTGTACCGAAGTTAGACCTGTATCACTGACTTTTTCCATCCATGAATACAGTACTCCATTCATGTGGACTGTTTGCGCCCTTAGTTGGGTTTATATTGACCCTCTTTTTCCACAAGTGCTTCATAAATATGCCTAAAAATAAAACCACAGTGTTTCTCTTTCACTCTGTCTCAGTTATAGTCAGAATTGTGTCAAAATGAAAACACACCCATGATGTATCCTGTCCTACTAATGACCCAGGAAATACACTGGAAGCCTATGAAGCTTTTTTTTGCTGAGCATGACTGCAGAAGCTGGTCGTATTTGTCCTCTCATGGAGTCTATGTATCCTGACCAAAGAGTGAAAACGCTCTTTTTTCCCAAGAACTCAGTATTGACATACAACACTAAAATATAATAATAACGTGGATCTTCACATCAAGCTTACCCAAAACATCCTGAAAAATTATTTTGAAGAATATACAGTGAGAACATTACTGTGATTTGATAAGGTCTGCAGGATACATTACTTCTGCTATCTGTTGTGTACTTTGCACAGCACAATGTAAATAAACCTGTCGCTTTCATGTGCAGATGTTAGAAAGAAATGGTGCAACTTAGCAAGCTGCTTTTAAAACTACCACAATCACAACAAAGAACATGAGTGAATGTTTCATGGCAGGCATACCGCTAAAAGAACCGCTTTTGTCTGTTAAGGAGTATGAGAGCTCTTTCTGAATAGTAATTTAAAGGATTATACAGAATCTGTGTAACAAGATGCTCACAAGCAGAGCATGTAAAAGAATTCATCCTGTAACTCCTCAGATATTTGTTTAGAGAAGCTGTTCAAAGTTCTATTTCCATTCCAAGAAACAACTCAGAGGGACATTGTTTAGCTGCAGTGCAAAGAAAAAGAAAGAATTTTAAGGATTGAGATCTCATTTGTTCAGCTCTAAAATTATTTGTATCTAGACCTTAGTCAGATCCTTTGAGTCCTGGACATGGTAACGCTTACTTCCTGAGAAGGTTCTAGTTTATGAATTTTAAGTTTGTGATGATTCCTTACTCATACATACGATTCTGCTAATGGCATAAGAGCCTATATAAATTTATAAGAAAGTTGAGGATAATTTATCCTTCAGTGTAGTAGGTTTGTTCATTTGTTTGTGTTTTTAAGCTTCATAAATATGCCCAGAAATCTGACCAAGAAATTGGAAGTGGGATAGTGTTTCTATTGTCTTGATTATTCTATCTTCTTAAATTTCTGTTTTTCTGATATTTTAAAGGTTTGTGGATGTGTTCCCAAGTACTGCTGTTGAACACCAGGTCCCACTCAAAAACTGTAGGCAGCATAACTGGTTGGGTGTATATGTGAAATATTCAAGGTCTTGGATGTGAACACTTCCGAAGCTTGGATCTTTTTTCCACCTCAGTGTTGATCACTGGGAATAAACCATGGCTCAGACTGGCTTGTCTTTGCCTCAGTCACTTTGGGGACACAAAGTTGGGTAACAACTTTTCTCCAAATTCAGTTTAGAAAATGATTTAAAGAAATCTAGTTCAAGAAGCAGTTGCTTTCAACTACTCAACCTGATAGAAGCATCAGCTGGAACCACTAAAAGAAAGAACCCTTTTCATAGAGCATTTTCCCTGGGTTTTCTATGCCCTGCCCATAAATCAAAAGTTTCCTCCATTCTTTCTCTTTTTACCTACCTTGTTGCTCCTTTACATTCTTTGATTTTCTTGCTCTTTAGAGCTTGCCCCTCACTGAAGCTCTTCCATTAATTGAAAATCATAACATTGATATCTTTGCAACAATGGTATTTTTTGTTAGATATGCCACACCCTTTCCTTTATTGTTTATTTTCTTTATGGGAAGTATTTGCAGGGGCAGTTAGTTACCTTCCTCTTACAGCATGAAGTACAATGTCAACCCGTGGTTTACTGAGCCAATGGGCAGTATATCCACAAACACGATTAACTTGCTTCAACTGTACAGCCAGAACTTCTGATGGCTGAGCTAGGAAGCTGGCAAAAGTCCATGGGGTGATTATGTAGTCCTTATTGAAATTCACTGTCACCACTGTGGTATTTAATTAGCTGAATTGTTGGAAACCAGCTACAGGGAAGTGAGAATAGAATTCTGAAAGAAAGTAAGCAAGAAAAAAGAGAACAAAATAGCCAGACAGTCTGTACTGATTCAGACAGAAGATAGGGTCAGTAGTACTTTTTTCCTGAAGCCATTTTCAATAGCCTTGATTACAGGACTTGAATTAAGAAATATTTCTTAGTGAACTGGTGCACACATACACCACAGTCTTTTACCCTTCTGTTTATGATATCAAGTACAAATCATGTTATGATTATGGGTCTAAGTAATAGTTTTTCTGTGGTGCTAAAGCAGTGACCCTCATTTTTCACAGATAGCTGAGGTGAGAGTTAAACTGCTGTTGAATAAGATGTTCTCATGAATTTTCCTAAGCTTACATGCATAATATATGCTAGAAGTAAAAAATATATTGTGCTGGAAGCATCTTGTTATACAATTTAAACATTTAACTTGCAAGATTATGTTCTTTTATATACCTGATAACTTGAAGAAAATTTGTGTTGCAATGTTGGATAGGCTAGACTGATTTACAGATTCTTTGTATCTGTGAAGCTCCTACAAGATCCTGAATACCCTACAAGACCCGCCTAATGGATGAGGGAAAGGCCGTGGATGTTGTCTACTAAGACTTCAGCAAAGCCTTTGACACCACCTCCCATAGCATTCTTCTGGAAAACTAGGCAGCCCATGGCTTGGACAAGGTGCTGTCTGAGGTTGAGAACTGTCTGGATATCTGGGCCAGGAGAGTGGTGGTACATGGTGCTGCATCCATTTGGCAGCCAGTCAATAGCAGGACTCCCTGGGCTCAGTATTGTGGCCAGTTCTGTTTAATGTGTTTCTTGATGAACTGGATGAGGGGACTGAGTGTACCCTCAGTATGCTCGCAAATGACACTAAGTTGAATGGGATTTTTGATCTCCTGGAACGTAGAAAAGCTCTGCAGAGGGATCTGGACAGGCTGGATCAATAGGCTGAGGCTGATGGAATGGAGTTCAACAAGGCCAGGTGCTGCCCTTGGGTCACAACAACCCCAGTCTGTGCCACAGGCTGGGACAGAGTGGCTGCAAAGCTGCCCAGAGGAAAAGGACCTGGGGGTGCTGGTGACAGCAGCTGAACATGAGCCAGGGTGTGCCCAGGTGGCCAAGAAGGCCAATGGCATCCTGGCCTGGACCAGCAATGGTGGGGCCAGCAGGACCAGGGCAGGGATTGTCCCCCTGTACTTGGCACTGGTGCGGCCACACCTCAAATCCTGTGTTCAGTTCTGGGCCCCTGACTCCAAGAAAGACGCTGAGGTGCTGGAGCATGTCCAGAGAAGGGCAATGAAGCTGTGAAGGGTCAAGAGAGTTGTTCCGTAGAGAAAGCTGTGACATCTTATGTATTCTGTAATTTTTTTTTTTTTCACTTGAGTAGGACAGTGTGCCTCTCACCATATTTCTGTGTTGTATAGATTGTTCTATAGATTTCTTGGATATTTAGTTCTGTGAGTTCATGTTCAGTAAATTTTACTCTTACTTGTATCTATTTCAAGTTACTTTGCTGATTGTGACCTCAACTCTGAATATTTTAGGTTTTAGTCCATATTTTGTGAATTAACATTGTTTATCATTTTGAGCTTTCAATTATTCACATTTTGTTTGCTTTTGACTAATGATAATTACCTAAGAATTTACATCTTCAACTCTGTGATTTTGTGTGTGCAATTATTGTTCAGATTCTGTGCCCAAGAAACAGGAGAATGTCATTGTGAGAGTAATTTTGATAATTTCAAAGATGTCAGCTGTTAGTATGAATTTATCAAGATTTCTATGTCCTTACATTTTTCTGCGTTTGAATGAAGCACAGCAGTAGGCCATGATTTCTGAGAAAGGAAGAAAAATTTCTCTGAGCAGTGAAACAGTGAGATAACTGAATATAGTACTCACAGCAAAGAGCAGAGTTATTATCAAGTCTGTTGGTTTTTGTTACTCTCTAAAAGCTGAACTGTTCACAAAAGCATCCTTTACTGCCAGTACCCAGACAGCTGCATCACAATATTGAACCAGATTGAAGCAGACAGAGGTGAGTCAAAGGTATCCTGATGTTGTGCACAAGTTTTCCCTGCCAAAGGTGTGGTGGTTGTGCTAAGTTGTTTCAACTCCTGATTTCCATAGCTGTAAAGAAAAGAAGGCTAGAAGTCCAGAGAAAGCTGTGGGCTTTTCTGTTTCCTAAGTCTGCTAAGCTTCCACAATTGCTGCAAACTTTCTTGAGATGTATGCACAATGTGTGAAGTTTTCAACAACGCCAAATTTTTATGTGGAAAATACAATGCATACAGATAAGGAAGATGCTTGTTCCTAAAAAAATATTGTTAACATGGCTGCAAGCACCCTGTCTATCCTTGGAAGAGGTCTCCTACCTCCATGGTCAGCTTTTTCTGCAGCGGTAGGGGAACGGTGATGTTTTGAGCCTCCTTCCGTTTTGGTTTATTCTCATGGTCTTCCTCTTTATCAGCTCATGAGTTAGTTGTTCCCTCTTATTCTTTGGCATCTATCTGCTCTTTGTCCTTTGAAGACTGAGAGGGTTCATCTCAATTTCTTCTGTCATGAGACATGAGATGGTGAGGTAATTAAAAAAACTCCAAACACTCCAGAAAGTAAGTGTAAAATAAAAAGTTTTAAAACTTTCTGTATCAAGTAAAACAAAACAATTTAAAACATGTTTTAGTAGCAGAAAAAGTAGTACTAAACAAGTAGCAAAAAAAGAAGTACTAAACATATTTAGTAGCAGAAATACATTTTTAATTGTTACTTTCATCATATTCAAGAATAAAAAGAATATTTGTTGCATTTTTTAGTAAAAAATTAAACACATGTTCATGCTTTTCTTGCAATCAGATTTTTAAAAACCAAGATTAAAATGTACAGGTTTTGATTCAAGCTGAACCAGTGGCCCTGGAAATAAACATACCATGGGTTTTGACAGTGTCTTTGTATTGGTTTTAAGAGACGTTTCCCTAGCCTTTGATTTACCTTTCCAAAAAATACACCAACACTCTACACAACGGGGAATTTTGATAGAAATTGATCACTGCTTGGAGAAAAAAGGCCACCAAGTTTATTTAAATAAACCAGGTGAAATCCTACCATAGGCTATGCCAGCATGGGGAAAAAGAAAGAAGAAATAAAATATTGGCTCCAAAGTAGTTTAAAAAGAGGAATACATTCTGTGTTGATATAAACTGTATTCATATCCTTCACTGTCCATGTTTAGTGGGATCTCAAGAGGAACCTGGAGAGACCTTTTTCTGTGATAAGTGTTGCACATGGTAGTGCTGCATTGAGTCTAAAAGGAGAGAAGGACCTTGTAACGTCTGTGCGACTCTGGCTGGCTGTACCTGTCACTCTTAAGTATTGGTTATAAATTATTGTACCCATGTTTCACAGTTAAATAACTTACTTCACATGGAATATTTTGCAGCAACTAGCAGGAATGCCATTTGCTGGGTTTTTTCCAGCAGTGCCTCTTGAGTGTACTGAGAGATTTCTCAGTTAATTTTTAAAGAAATTGTGCTTTTCTAGAGACTGCCCAGCCAAGTCAGGCTGAAAACTGAGACATATTTTACAAAACTCATCCACCTGTTGATGACCAGAGTATGCACAACCACAGACCTTGGAAGAAGCTGTTTTCAGAAGCAAACTCTGTGCTTCTGTAGGAGATCATAAAGATAGTGGTGAACAAGGAAAACCAAGAGTATTATTTGGAGGGACAAGAGTACATCTTCCATCATCAGCACTAACTTGTGGAGTTTTAGGCCAGTTTTGTCTGCAAATTGCTGTGTCTTTTTCCATTTAAAGTAATTTTTAATAGCTGAAATATACCGGATCAAGAGTGCATATCCTTTCCTGTTAGTGGAACCTTGCTTCAAGTAAATACCTGGTTGCTTTTTCTTTAGAGGGAGAAAACAGGGATTTGTAATTCAGCACTGTGGTCTAGATAGCTGTAATTAAAAATTCTTATGAGTCTTTGTTCTCTTGTTTGCAACACAATGTAATCAAGGAAAATAAGACGTATAAGTTATTATAGCCCTATTTTTGAAAAGTTAATGTAGTTTGTTTTAGTCATGATTTTCCAATTGTCTTTTGACATTGAAAAGACTGGAAAAATATACACTTAATTTTTCAAGTAAAGAAACAGCCATTAATTTACCCTAGGCAAGGTGAAATTGTTTCCGTAAATTAGATTATTTTGCTATTTATGTCCTTGGGTTTTATTATGTCAGACATATTAAAGTCCCATAAACTGAGATTCCAAGAACTCATTCACCTGTAGTCTGCACTCTAGCTTTCCATATATGAGAAAAAAAATCAGGTTCTTTGAAGCCTTATAAAAATCTTGTCCTAAATTCTCTGTGAATTGTTTTAAATTTTGTTTTCCATGACAGTTAGATAAAATACATACCAGGAAGTCCAAACTCTAATTCAAATTTATTTGTTTCTCTTTCTCCACTTCTTCCAAAGGAACCTCCTTTGGTATCTTGTTTACTTGTTTATTTCTGCTCTTTAGTGCCAGAGAATTGCTTGTGTTTAATCTTACTGGAAGACAAAATTATGAATGTTTTCAAGTTATCTTAACATCATTCTCTTTGCATTTAAAGTAGAAAAAAATCAAAATTAAAGTTGACTTTCAGGCTGCTAAAGAAAGCAAGAAAGGGACATGCTGATTATCAAACATGAAAACCTATGGTAAAAGTATAGAATTTCAATATGTAGTGGCAGTTTGATAAATCTCAATCATGTTGATCACTACCAAAACCATTTAAAAATTAAAGTGGAAATTAATGCAATTAAAGTGGAAAAAATTAGTGAAATGTGGATGCTGTGAGACACAACTGGAAACTCAGTTAATATTAGTATATTAATTTCTGTTTATACAGATTAGAAGTGTATTAGTCTACGTCATGCAGTGGAAGGGAGGGGTACTGGAATACCAGAGATTAGTGGGCACTGTGGCTGTTGGACTGAACATGAAGACTGGGATTGAATCCTAATCCTGCAGGAGTAACAGGCAGTGCTCCTCCACTGTGGTCTGGATATCAAACTTGTCACTTCTTCCACTGCTGGAGAAATTATGTTGTGAAACAGGGATGTCCAGTAAGCAGAAATATTCAAAGAACTTCTAAAGTGGACCTCATCACTCTTGGTTTTGCTCAACTTTAAATGCTGAAGGTCTGCCTTTCAAAAGTCTGTGATGCGTGTGTCTTTTGTCAAGAGCTCAAGATTTACAGCTGCCAGGAACCAACTAAATTTTTTGCATACACTACCTGTATAACTCAATGTGAATTTTCTTTTTTTTTTTTTTTTTTTTTTTTTTTTTTTACACATCCCTTTTAAATCATATGTTGGTTTTTTTTTTTTTTTTTTTTTTTTTTTTTTTTTTTTTTTTTTTTTTTTATTATAGCAAAGCACAGGACACAACCAAGCCAATAATTAGTCAAAACTTTAACTGAGCTTTGACACAAAACATTGTTAAGTCATGCAAACTTGCATGCAGGTGAGCTATCACTGTTTACCCAGCAGAAACAACACAAAAACCTAGAACAGTCACTGTCTATGGCTAGGTAGGAGGTCTAGACAAGAGGATCCTTGCAGACATTACATTGCATTCCTGATGCTAGGGTCCAGCTTTGACTGAGTTGGAATTTCTCTGCTGACTTTCTAAAAAATTATTTTGGAAAAATTCTAGTTTGTATTTGGATGTGTGAAAAGTTAATAACTTACATAGAAATCTGAGGAAGAATCTTGGCATTTTCCTGGAAGGAAAATATGCAGATTTCTCATCCTCCCTCACTTTTGCTCCTTTTCTTTGTTATCATCTGTAGAAAGACACCTGACTTTCTAAGATGCCTGTGGATGAAGCTGTAAATTCCCACATACCAAAAGTTGATGAAGAGCTCTTCTGACCTTGTCATGTTCTTGAGAAGGCTCCATTGAGGTTTTTATGAGTTGACAAATTACTGGAAAACATGTGACTACAAAGTACTGAGGAACTAATTTGTATTCCTTTGTAATGCAAGTATTAACAGTTTGAAAAAAATTAATATCACTGAAAAAAGTCCAGATTACTCAGGCACAACCATCAGTACTATGTTTTGCAGACAGTAGAATGGCACAATACAAAACTTTTCCCAGTAGCTGGTTTCTGCTGGCATTTATTCTTCCTATGTTTTGCTGGCTTTGAAAGTTACATGACAGGATAGGTTTTCCCTAGTCTTGTGCATATTTGTTAAGGCTTCATCCTTAAATACTAATGATAGAAACTAACCTACCTGACTTTTTGGATGAAGGAACTCTGCAACATCATCACTTCCATCAAAAGTGTTGATGGAGCAGTTAGGAAACCACTTGGCAGCACTGAGCCGTTGAAGTTGGAGTCAGCTTTGGCTGGCACCAGTACACATCAGTTGCCTTATCTTACTGATTTGCTCCATATATGTCAATCAAGTGAGAACAATGTTAAATCACTATGTGTAACTAGCAAAGTATACTTTTGATTCAATGTTCTAGTCAGCTGATCTCATACTCATAGAATGGTTTGTATTGGAAGGGATCTCGAAGATCATGTACTTTCAATCCCCCTGCCATAAACAGGGACAACTTCCACTGAAGTTGTCCAGGTTGCTTAAAACTCTATCCAACCTGCCCTTGAACATTGCCAGGGAAAGTGCAAACACAACTTATCTGGACAGCCCTGTTCCAGTGTCTCACCACCCTCACAGCAAAGGATTTCTCCTAATATCTAATCTAAACCGAACTTCTTTCAGTTTAAAGCCATTCCCGCTTGTCTGATCACAATATGCCCTGGACTTATAAACCATATCTCTTTAATAACAATTTTTTCACCAAGATCTTTAATAATTTTCCAGTGCAGATCACTATTGATTGATAATTGATAATGATTTATAATTTTAAAAATGCAGGTCTAGTTTTTCTTCTATAGCTAAGTATAGAATGGCTTGTAAGTGCATCTGTTTTTCATATTCATAGAACAGCTCATTGCTATAGAACATTCCAGTCTCAGATGTATTTTGTAAAAAGGAATATTAGATAATTTTCCTTAGGTTTGATTCTTGATGGTGCTGCACTTGTGTAGATATTTATATGTAATTAAAATGAGTGTCAAATGCCACTTCTTCTACAAGTATTTTTTTACCTTATTCACGTTACTTTCTCACTTGTAAAATTCTCTGCATAAAAGAGACCAGTAGTGTCTCACATCTTTTAACTGGTGTTCACATACTGATCCTAACCTTTTTTATTGAGCCTTTTACTCTAAATCTTTTTCATATTCTGGTTCGGTACACAAGCTGTGTTTTATTACTTAAAATTATTCATGTTCTTTTATGAACAGCACAAATATTTAGGAATACATTAAAGTGTGTTTTATTACTTAAAATTATTCATGTTCTTTTATGAACAGCACAAATATTTAGGAATACACTAAAAGTGTGTTTTCCCTGGATAGTCATGCATGTCAGTTTGAAATCAGCTTTTTATAAAACAGTGCTAAAATATGTAGATTTGCAGAATACTCAGACTGAATAGAGATGTGTGTTAAACTTGACTAAAAACAATACTTGGAAACCTAACTCCCAGTCTTTACATGTAGCTGTACTGTGCTGTCTTTCACAACTTTGTAGTTTTAGTCAGCTTCTGTCCATTCTGAGATTTGTAAAACATGCTTTCTGATAGAAGCCAGGTCCATATACCAGTTAAGGGGATAGTTTTGTAGGAATCTCTAACTTCAACGCTGAAAAATGTGCTTTATTCCCATGAACAGAAAACAGGAGTGTTTCTACACTGCAGAAGGTTAATTAGGTATAGCGACCTGACCTTGAATTTTAACCTGATAAGTCTAGTTCTGGGATGAATGACTGGTATGAAAAGCTACTACCAAAAGCAGTTTTTTCATTGCTGCTGTACTTCTCTCACTGTGCCTTCAGGAGTCATGGGTCACAGATTTCTGGTTGAAATTATGACAGTAATCTGAACAACTCTGATTCCTTCCTGGAACAGTTACATGTTCTGGGCACATTAAGAGAAATATGAGAAGATGACAGAGGATTATTGACATGTGGGTGGCTTATTGTGCACCTTTTGCATGGTACATCTATTCCTTTTCTTTCTGACACCTATTGTCATTCCCTGACCCCTGTTGGTGACATGAGGTACATTGCACTTAGTATGGTAAGAATCTGCATTTGGTAGGTATACTTTGTTTTTCAGAGAATAAAAACTATATATAACAGTTTTATTTTCCTATTCGTTTTGATGGAAATCCTTAAAAAAAAAAAGGCAAAATGCTGCTTTGCAACTTAAGGAGCTGCTTTCCCAACTTAGAACCTTTGTGGAACCATTCGTATGCATTTAGGCTGTTATTTTTGCCTTGAACTTTTACTGCTTCAGGCTGCTAGTGAACCATCATAAAAAATTCTAAATTAAGCTTTCCTGATGTAAACTAGGAATGCTGGGTTTGGATATTTACTTGGTCCATTCAACTCTTTGACTCTGTAAAGTTTTGGTATACAACACGAGAGCAAGAGTTCATCTGGCTGTGTGTGAATGCTAACCATTAAGGAAAACAAAAGGGAAAAACATTTTTTCCCCATTCTCTGCATATACCAACTCTTAACATCAATGTTATTCCATGAAATAAAAACATCAAGAAATAATGTAATTTGTTTTCCATTGAGAGTATCTCACCTAGAAGTGATCAGCAGTTAGGAAATAAGAAGCATGTCACATCTGTTTCTTTCTCTAGTCTTATTTTCCCTCTTCCCTATTCAGATTGATTCAGCCCTGCCTGATTTTAACAACAAAAGATGCCAATCAAGGAATGTGCACATTTTAAAAACTCTTGTATATGATGCTTGCAAGTTGCAATATTTATAATTTCCCCAACTCTTCATACCACAATGACCATTGTCATTATTTTTTTTTTTGCCAGTGAATATAATAGTCCTTTTGTACAATCCTATCCCAAATATAAATTAAAAATAAGCTCAAAATAACTATGTGGCTTTTTTAAGCATGACTTTTTGGTTGTGGCTACTCTTTATGTCCAGAGAGAAGGGATAGAGAAGCCTAGGAACAACTTAAGATTCACGTCCAATCTTGACTGCAGATACAGAGCTTTGTTGATGTTGAATTTGCATTCTTGCTGAAAGGAGGAAAAAAAGCCTTCTTGTCACCAGAGATTAAATACTGAATGACATAATTAGAAATCAACAAAATCCTGGGATCCTATGCAGCACTACTCTGCTTTTCTTTCTTCTTTATCCCTTTTCCTCTTCTTCTGTTTTCGTTTCTTAAATGGGAACAGCAATGTTCAAAGTCATTACATTGCTGATGAACCATTAAGTCACTCAGCCTTGTTTACATAAGTGTATTTCACATAGACATATGATCCAACAACAGTCATTGTCTCTTAAGACTGGATCCTGTGTGCTGAGCTACATTGCATATGCCTGCTTTAATTAAAAAGATATCTTTCCAAAGGCATAGGAAAATAACTGCTTTACAAAAAGTATGGAGAAAAGGTGATGGACTTGGAAGGCTTCTAGGGGAAAACCGAGCACATCTTGCTGTCACTGTGTTTACAGAACTTTTCTTGTACTAAAGGGCAGTACACGGGTGAAGGTCCTGACATTGCAAAGATTAATTTATGGGATGATCTTGTGGCAGTACAAGTCATCTCAACTGAAACAAGTAGGAGTTCTTACTATATTGGGGATAAAAGCCCTTCCAGAACTGATGCATTGAATAGTTAGGAATGTGCTGAGAGAAAATGTTCCTCTGAAACTTCTTATTTACTTCTCCTGTCAAATACCCTATAGCAACTGAGGGCACAGTGCTAATTCCAAGTTTCCTTATTAAACTGAATGTAATGACAACAGTGAAGGACCAGGTTATGAATTATTTACCACCAAAATAAAGTGATATGGATAATTAGAAGGTATTAACTCCATTATAAGGCTCTTACATCTTCTACTTTCAGTGAAGCAAATTCTATTTATATGCAGATGGTTTTATGACAAATTTTACCCCTCTGTAGTAAATGTGGTCTGATATTAAGCATTTAGTGGCTAGTATTACATAGATAAGGAACCTGCTACTGGCCTGATTCAGTTGTTGTTTGGGTGGCCAAGAATATAGGGAGGATTATCCCATAATGATCTGCTGGACTGGGCTGAAAGCGCACTACTGTCAGCTGCTGTGTCTGATCAACTTTCCAAAAGTATGGTCTGAGTCAGCTGGTAAGTTCTTTCACAGAGTTTTGTTTCAGACTAAGTGACTTGCACAGTCGTTTTAACTAAAAGGAAAACAACCCAATGCTTCACTATCATCCATATAGGCCATATACTGCCTGCAAGTGTTCTTTCCCTTTAGCTGTTTAATGCTTTGTTTACTTATTTTACAAAATGATTAGTGGTGTTGTTCGGTGACCCCATATAATTTAGTTGGTACTGTTTTCACCTCTCCTGGTGTCACAAGAGTATGCTGTGGCATATGGTCAGGATGCTTGGTGGGCTCTGATCAGTCATTTACTGTCTTGTAATGCAAAGGCCTCTTTAGTTTGACACTTGTGCTGTTGTCAGAGGCAATGAGGGTCAGCCATTGTGGTGACAAATTAGTTTTGACAAGCTTAATGACCCCAATGAAGAAAAGTCTGCAGCCTTGATAGCAACTACAGAATAATTGGTTAGCTCACCAAACAAGAAACATGTTAAAATCCCAGATCCTCTCTGGCAGGCCAATTACACCATTCAACAAAAGATGTGGAAGGTTGCCATTAGCTTCTAAAGTGATACAAAAGGATCCGTAGGCTGTATTTCAATCAATTCAGTTTGCTTTGGTAGGGTATCAGGAAACTGAAGGAAAAAATAGCCTTTCAGTGTTCATGCTATACGTTGTAGAAACAAGAGAGATCTTCATAAGAACCTTTAGACTTTTATAGACAATAGTGTCTTACAATGTTTCAGGTAAGCATGTATGTTGATTTAGCTAAATGGAAAAGACTTATTTAGGCTTTGCCCAGGTTTTCAGACTGTAGGACACAGCAATCGAAGTAAAGTAATTAAGTAACATAAGTCATAAAGTCATCTCATAATGTGTGTGGTTTTTGTATTTACAGCACATGCTGTTAATATGCATCAAAAGATCACTGCTAGTAAAGCTAGCAAGGTGATCAGATCTGCAACCTTCTTATAAATAAACACCAGTGCAGGAAAAGAAATCCGTATTGCCAGCTTCATACCAGCAATATCATCATCATCAACATTTTTCTTCGTTGCTGTGCTCTAGTTCCCCCTGTGAGTAACAATGTTGAAAGTAAATAAATGAAACCCTCACTTTTTCTGCAAATGGTCAACTTTCTAGGGGACATACAAGTTGCCAGTGCAGTACACCCTCTTTGAGTTATCTCCAAGGTTTGAAACTCAATTGATCTTCAAAGATAAACCATTCTAGTTTCAATGCTTTAGAAGTATATAAGATAGAAAGGGAAGAGTAGAATACAGATATCAGAGATATTTTTCACAGTGCTACTGGTATGACTGGAGTCAGTAAATGCTTAGTCCAGCATGGCCCATCCTGAGCCTGCCCATTCACTTCAGTTGCTTGATTCTTCCAGATCGCTAAAACCACGCCAGTTTTCCCCTCACTCATCATTCCCTCCGTCCCACACACTCTACTTGTGTGATTATTACCTGAAAATAATCAGGCCTCTCTGTCTGTGAAGGTATTAATTACAAATGCCTATCAGATTCATCAATGCAGTAATATATTTGTAATATAGATACCAGATTTGCTCACCCTGCCTTTGGACATATGTCTAGCAAGATGGTGTGGTCTTTTCCATAGCAGTGTAAACATAAAGTTATTTTGAAACAGAAACTCCAAATAAGTGAAGTGCAATAAAGCACTTCTGCTGTGTTTTCAACTGATTTTGTGGCATGCATCAACTTGCATTTTTAGCATTGTATTTGATTAGGAAATTAGCATAATCCAGGCTCAGAGTTAGTCTTCTCTTTTCATTAGATAATGTAAACTTCATCTGCTATTTATTCTCAATTAGTCCTTGTGTTGTGCACTTATCTGTATTTTTATCACCTGGTTTTGTGTTAATGGTACAAACAATTAAAATAGAAAATAAAGTTTTGCATTGTCAATTAAGAAAAAACAAGCACAATGACTTTGTCCAACAGTGCAAAAATAGCTTGGATATCTGTTGGAGCTTCTCTAAGACATTGTTTCACAGTGGAAAAAGATTTATTTCAAGGACTATTGAATGCTGTAATGATTCACAGGGAATGAGGTAAATGTTAAGTTGCCCTGGGAAAATACATGCTAAGAAGAATGCATTGTCCACTGAAGAGAGGAGAAAAAAAATCCTTAACTTCACAAGGATAGTTATTTACTGAGTCATCCTTTTATTTTCCTTTGATGAAATTTGAAGCTTTTTATCCTTGCTCTCAGAAAATTGGACAGCTCATCCCCTGTGCCTCTGAATCTGCAGGTATTTGGGTTTTTTGTTCTCTTTGGCTCTACTCACGAGCAATAAAAAATTAGGCACAATCACTAACCTGCCATTATCTAAAATGTCCTCTAGATATTTCACAACCAGCTGTGGTGCCAGACATACCACTTAAACAAATAAAGTCCAGTAACTCACTCATCGAACGCTTTACTTGAGAAAGAGCGTATGTACTCATCCTTGGTAATATGCCATGTGTACTGATCTTATTTTTCTTTCTGCCCCTATTTTATGTGTCTCATTCTTCTGGCTGACCCTGCATGTTTTGGACTGCCTTGTCTCATCCTAGCTTTGGATTCATTCCCAAAGTGTTTTCCTTCTGTAAAGCCTGCAAACCCTTCAAGGCTTCCCTTGAAAATGATCTATTTCATGATAAGAACAAAATCATTACATGATAGGAACAAAATCATTACATTTATCAAGGCTTGTGGTTATGCCACTGACACCCTACATTTATTACTGAATCCCTGTATTTACTCTTTCTTGCCCTTGTTCTCTAATGATCACCTAAGGTTTATCATAGCTGAAACCTCAGTTGCATGGTGAGAACCACTTCTGTGTAAAGTGTGTAAGAGACTCATGTCCTTACACAATGAGGGGAAGGAAAAGGTTCAACACAGATCTAAGATATGCCTGACATGAAATACAAACATGCTTGCACTACTAGTTAGGAGGTCTTCAGTGTATTAAAGGTTGGTTGTGTGATGTAATGTTGTATGAATGATTTAACTTTATTAGAAAAATGGAAAATAAAAAAAATTATACAACACCACAGTGTCTTCCTTAGCTTATTCCTCAGCTTTTCCTGTATTTAATTTTTCATTATTGAGCAGCTTTCTTGGCTCACCCGAGGGAATTGTTTTGCATTTATCGCTCACAGTCCCTTCACCATAGGCCTTTTGTTACAATGTTTTTGTTTGCATAAGGCAGCATCTCAGTAGACAGGACCAAAATGCCCTATTACATGTGCGACTTAAATGAGTGCAGAGATCCTCATAGGTTTTGCATTACCTTGTCTTCTGTTTTTAGAAACTTGAACCTTTTTGTACCATCTGTGTGGCAGAAGAAATAACGACTCTGTAGTGAGTCAGAAAATACTGGCATTGGCATTTTCTGAGCCACAAGCTGTTGGCTGCTGAGCTCTTTAGAAAAAAAACATATTGTGCCCTAACCACAGTCTTACAAGCAGCAAGTGTGTGCCAGCAGCTCTGCAGGGCACAGTCCAGCTCCAAGCCTTGCCTGGTCCTTTGGATTGTGTTCTGTGTCCTCAGCCTTGCTCTGAACCCTGAGTCCTGTCCCTGGTAACCAGACACATCTGTTGATTTAGATATGGCCCTGCCCCCTTCCAAACCAAGGTCTAACCCAAGTATTTGTGCTCCCAGATTCTGCACCACATTGTTATCTCAAGCAGCAGCCTTAACTCACTGGGGACAGCCTGAGTGAAGTGACTGCCATTTGTCCTGACTGCAGCCGTGGCCCAACTCAGGCTCATGGAACTACTCTGGCAGACCTTGCCTGCAATACAGCCTCAACTACCTTCACAGTGTGATTTCTGCTGACACCAAATGTTTTGTTCTATGTGCTGCAAGGCATGTCTGCAAGAGGCAAGATGTTCTGGTGCATGTAAATTGAGTGGCAGGTGATGCAGTATGTACTCCACTTGTTGGAACCAAGGGATGAGCTTTGCTGGCATTAAATGGGGTGTTAGAAAGCTGTGAACCCTAGCCATTACTTGAAGTTCATGCTGCTTCCTTGCTACGTTTTTTTTTTGTGTTGAGAGGGAGGAGGAAGAGGAGGAACGGCAGCCTTGTTTTCTTTCCTGTTGTATGTATGCATTGGTTCTTTGTACTTGGGTACACTGCACTAAAAGGAGGGAAATAACTTCTAAGGGTTTATCTTTTCTTTTTTTGGGCTGTTTTTACTGTCATGGGGTCACAGCAAAAATCTTTCTCACTTTGACAAGGCACATACAGGCAAGAGGATTTGCTATCCTGGAAAATGGTGCCTATTTCTGCTTTTAGCATTCCTTTTGACTTATGTCTTTTTCATCAGATTGTCTTTGTTTTCATTTTAAATTCAAAGTATAATATTTAGATTTTAGTAAATGCTACTGCAAAGAAACAGTAAACAGTAAACAACACTTCTACCTTGTCCAATCTTTAGCCTCTTCCATTGGTTTTCTTATCCCTAACTCACACCCATCAGTCAGATCTGTTGGTTATTTTGAAAATTATTTTGCTTATGAAGCCACACCACTCTGAAAAATTGCATTGCCAGTACATAAAGTCTTGTCACCATCTTCTCACAGTCATGGCTTGTTTGCTGCATATCCACATGGCCTTCTGTCTTGCCCTTTTGAATCTGGAGAGCTTGCTCACCAGGTGGGTTTCTGTAAGCTCTCCTAGCTCTCTTTTTAATGCACAGGCTTATAACATGTGGGAGTATTGTCTGAGTTGTCATGAATTTTGAGATTTAGTTGCAGATAGTCAAAAGCATATCTTTTGCTGAACAAATTCAATGAAGCAAAAAAGCTTCTTTCTGCCTTTATTCTTATTACACTTCCCAGCAGGGCAGAAGACTAAAGAATGCATACTCCAGATTTGAAAAGAATTTCTAATTTATGTTCTTTCTCCATAAAATACTGGGCTTAATCCTTTCTTTAAAGCTTTTTCTTTCTTTCTTTCTTGCCTTTTTTTTTTTTCATTTTTAACTAATTAAACAAACAGGCTCTAATTGAAAAAAAAAGCTGAGTGTTAAGCGGTCAAGAATAGAAAACGGTTACTGGGATGGGAAGTACACTTTGAATGTTGCTGGAAATTTTTATGTAGTTTACTTGTTGAGTAGGAAATAAACCTCCATGGCTGTTTGCTATTGTGATGGACTCCCACTGATTAAAATACAAGCACTTTTGCCTTGTTTTCCTCAACTGTTTTTTTCTGCAATCTGTCTCTATCAAATTGTGATGTGAATGTTCTGTGTCTTGCCATGAAAAGACAGCTGTGTAAGTAACTCTGCTCAGAACAAGAGAAAATGAAGATTTTAAATGCTGAATTGTATTATTGATTTCCCCTTTAACAGTGGACAAAGAGAGAAAAAGAAGTAAGGCTATATTGCTAAACAGCTCAAATACATTTCACTTTAATCTTTTGGTTGCTTAGTTTAAATTACCTATTACAAATCAGAGTGCAGAGGCAAGTTCCTGGTATGATTTTTAGACTAATTCAGCAGAATCCTGCTGTTAATGCCCTAAAAGATGCTGCAAAGCTGCAGTTCAGCCAGCAACATTATGAGTTGAGGCATTATAATTATCTTGGCTTATGACCTAAGGATTAAGAAACTACTTGTAATTCTGCATTCCTTGCATATTCAGAATTCTCTCTGACTTCAGTGAAAGTGGGGCATATTCAAATAATGCAGAACTGGGACCTGGCTATTATGGCAGAGCTGTTATAGTATGGGCTGGCAGGAATGCAGCCATGCTAAGGTTGTTTAAGAATTCACCTTTGCCCCATTTTAATTTGGTTAAGTTTTTGCTGAGTGGTAGATTTTGGGAAGTTTTCTGGTTCAGATTTTTTAAGTAGCTGTAGATACTAATCTGAATACTTTTCAATAAAGCATCAATTAATCTGATTTAAAAGTAATTGAGTTGTTTTAAAAAGTTCTGGAATTCAGAAAATAAACATTAAAATATGCATTCTTTACTTTCCAGTTACTTAACTTTGGGGTTTGTTGGGTTGATTTTAGGTATTACAGAGCATATTTTAACTATGTATGCTTCAGACTGTTCAAGTGTGTTACAACTGTAACCCCAAATTAGCCAGTTCAAGAATTAGAAAATTTTGAATATTTACTGATGTATATAGCCTTGAATGTAACTTCAGTAGGCTTTACTTGCATCCAAATAGTTAAAAGTATCACGAGGTCATATACTTTTGTTTGTTTCTGATGTACAATTATCAGGATTAAAATTTCTCATGAATATCAGTGAGACGGCATTATCATGGTAGAAAGTAAGTCTTATGAAATAGATTTAGAAAAAATCGGTATGTGTCATGTCCATCTTCCAAAAGGATGGAAATTTGAACTTAGTATCATAGTTAGAGGATAGCCAAGTAATTCTTATAGCTATAGTATAAGAGTATACTAGATGGCCATAGTTATAAAGATGCACATGTTATATTTTAAGAAAAAAACTACTAAAAAGCAGTGCAAGAAATAAAATTTTGAAATCATTTATTTAAAATGAGATTTATCTTGGGACCACAATACCTATAAAGTTTTGGTCACCACTGCACATTTGTTATAAATCATTATTACTGGCAGAGGTCCTGCCAGAGTGCAACAGAAACAGTCCATTCTCCATTATGAACTGAGCGGACCACAAACACATCATGGATTTAATAACTTGAATTTATTAATTCCATAAGAAACATTCTAGAAGCATTACATTTCTGATGGAAAAAGGAACAAATAAATTTTGTCATTTGAAATTTGCAAAAAATCTGCCCCCGATGAGGTTGTTGTATAATGGAGAATATCAGACTTTTTGGTCCTTGAAATCAAACAGTATGCTTGTGCGTATTCCTGTGAAAGAGCATACTTTGAAAAAGGTACTTCTCAAACCATTACACACTGGCACAGCTAAATCCTGTTATGTTCACAATAAAGTATTCTGCTTACATGCATAAAAATTGTGTTTATGTTGGAGGTTACATATGATTGAGCCAATTTGGCAGAAGAAAATAGCGCAACAGGTATGTAAATACTGTATTAAAATTAAGAGAACTGCCTTTTTAGTATACTGTTGGGTGCATTTTTCGAGTGAAACTTGAACTTCTAAATTCAAGTCCAGGTTTGGCCAAACATATTTCTTTCTACTAATGATGCCTCTTCCTGTATGCATTGTGCTTTTTGTCTCAGGCACTTCATGCTGACCACTGCTTAATGTAAACAAGTAACCCATTAAATTATGCCTTATGCTTTTGCTTTAACCAGGCATTTTAAGTAATATCAGCAACAGTTTGTCAAAATTTGAGCCATTCAAACCTTTTTTTTTCCCCCAGGAAAATTAATTGTGCTTAATTTCAGCTGAGATATTTGTGTCATTAGGCATGGTGTTACCTAGAAAATAAGGTTACACTGTGCTGCAGATCTCTAGAACATAAGTACATCATTTCTTTGGACACGAAGTTAGCATTTGTAGAGATGTTCTACTGTATCTTGGCACATTTTATACTCTGTCTTTGGCATGTTTGCATTTGAGTGCAAATGCTGCACTTGAGAACTATGAAATGGATCTCTTACTGCCCATTTTGCTCTTGGCAGTGATCTAATGGCGTTTTTAATTAAAAAAAAAAAACAAACTAAGAATATTGAGATTTGACTTTTTAAGTAATAAATGGAGTTTACTAAGAGACCCTGTTCCAGATAGCAGCTGGCTTTGTATACATTTGCTGGGAATAAAAAAACCCTCATATCCAGATTTGTAAAACACCATGCTGAAAGTTTTACAGTATCAGCTGTGAGCTAGGCGCCATAAGTGAGAGTTTACTGAGAACTGTCTTAGTGCTTTCCTGTCTATAATATTTTTGTATCCATGAAAAATGGTAATCAGGTGTTAATATTTACAAATAACTGTAAGAAGAACTACTTTCTTATTGTTTGTAGAACAGCATGCATGTTTGTTTCAATTTTTCAGTCCCAATTTGCATGTTTATAAATAGAATAGGACAGGATAGGATAGAACAGGACGGAATGAAATACTCCTATTTCTATGATAGAAATAGATATTGTACAATGTTACTATTTACAGAAAATAGAATGAATCATGAATAATAATGTTGACATGGAGTATAGTGAGGAGGAATCCTGCAAACAGTTTCTTTCCCATTTCAGCTATGGTTTCAAAGTTTTCCTGATTATTTATTCCTTTTTTCCCTAGTGTAATAGAGAACAGATTTTAGTCCTTTGTGAAATTCACAAAGAGCAAAATCTAAACCAACAGAATCTTCCTGGTGAGAATGTTATTTACACTACCTCATCTCCATATTTGAAAGCCTATGATCTCAATTTATGGTGTATCACTGGCATGAAATCCTGTAGAGAACAAAACTACAGAAGTGAGATGTAGCTACATTTTCCATTTGTAGTTTCCATTTTTTTTTGAAGATGGTATTCTTGCATATGTTTTTTAAAATACCTGCAAGGAAATAACTGGTTTTTTACTTGACAAAATGTTGTTTAGTTCTTGCATGTCTACAATAAGGAAAAAAGTATTCAAATCATAGAACTTCTCTGGGGCTTAACGATAATAGTAGCTGCCTTAACAGAGAACAACTTTTAGTAGAGAAAGCTTCATGATTACAGATGATAGCCTCAGTTACATGAGGATCAAAACCAACCTTTTAGAAAAGCCAAAGAGGAAGAGAAAGAAAGGAGTAAAACTAGAAGGAAAAAGAAGTGCAAGCACAGTCTTCCTAAAGGAAGCAGTGAAAGAATTCCCAAAATGTTCATTTTTCCCCTAATAGTTTCCGTAACATATGGTTTTTGAATCGGTAGCAGCTGATGTATTCAGTAATAGTTCCTTTTGAAGGGACTTGTCATAATATTTACCTTCTCTACAGCAACAGAAATAGTTTCTGAGGCTGAAATGGCCGTGCTTACTAAGACTGATGAAAACAAGAGACATTTCCATGGTGAATGAATCTCTTGACACCATTATTTCAGGGATAAATAACATTCACTGCACTGTGCATAATTTCAGCTGAGGTATTTGTGTCCTTAGGCATGGTGTTACCTAGAAAATAAGGCTACATTGTGCTCCACATCTCTAGAACATGAAAAGTATGGAGACCTCTGGAGATTTGATATGAAAAGGGAAAAAAGGAGCATGCTACAGTTATCAAAAACACAGGAATAAAAGAGCCATCTGTAAAGAGAGTTTTCACAATGAAATAGTGCGGTAGGCAGGGACAGTTATTCACTCACATCTTGTACTTGGATTTGGTGCCATCCTTAGTCCACTGTCCTATCAGAACTGACATCAGAATACTGATCTCCCTGGAAAGGAGATTAAAAGTAAATTTTATTGAGACACTCAAGTAATCTGTCTATATACAGAAATAGTCAAGTGTGTACAGTGTGACCAATAAAGTGAGAATTGTTCATAGAGAATGCAAGAAACTAACCTCTCATGTGCATCTGTCTGAAAAAGTAGCCTGATTCCGTTTCCCATGTGAACTGATGTATAGGTTTTTGCACTGTATTAATATACCCTCTTTTCCATTGATTTTATTGCCTGTATAGCAGCACGTATCTCTTCTTACCTAAAAATATTCAAAGAAATGGATATATTGGAAAACTGAAACCAGAATAGGATATAGTCTATTAATCTTGTTCAATCCCTACACACACAAAAAAAAGCATTATGTGCTGCTTAGTCAAAAGCTCTTAAAATATGAGCCTTATAGCTGTAAGCACTGACTAGTCCCATAAGTCTTACATCCAACTAATAATATGAACTTTATTCTACATCTATTGAATATAATAAGCCTTTTAGCTTAAAGTAGAAAGTACAAAGACGCTAAATAACAGTTTACTTTAGATTTTGTCATGGTTTGTGATTATCTTTTGTTTGCATTTACATTTATGCATGCTGGATCAGAAAATTTTAACAAATCTACCAGAAAAAACATGAAGTGAGGATATTGCAGTGAAAGGAACCTTCTTTGTTTTAAGAGGAAAGAAAGAAGAGACTAATTACCTCTGGGCCAAATTGTCATTGAAAGACTGGGTAAACAAGTATCTACTATAATCTGTGTAACACATATAAACATGATCTGTCATTATTTACTGGAACAATACATTTCAAGACATTGTATAATTCTTATAAGCCTAACCATAAATGCAAAAATAAATGCCAGCCTTTGCACAGTTTTGAGGAAAATATATGGCCTTATATAAGCTCAGTGCATTCACCAAAGCATTCAGCCACCACATTAGAGAATGTGCTCTGTTCAGATAGGCACTAAAGTGAAGTGCTGCTCTGAATGCTACATTTTCCCCCATTTAAACACTTCAGGGGTTAAAAGCACAGCACTTACTTTGCACTAGACGAACCTGAGCCTTTAAATCTCAGCTGTAACTGCAGCCTCCTTGTCAGTGAGCACCTGATGTCAGTACTAATTATGTGTCATTCACAAGATTGCCAGGCTGGAGAGTCTGGGGTTATAAAAAGCTATTTAAAAGGTTTTCATATGAGGTCTTACTCTCAATTTTTTGAAAACACTTACATCTTTTGCAGAGCAGCACCCTGCTAATACTGTTGAAGAAGGAAGATGGTTAAAAGACTATTAATGCTTGAAATGCATTGTTCTTGTTTGAAAGCCTTATAAGGAACAGATTTTACATCTGTTTGTGTGATAAATACAAAGCCGTGGAGAGATACCTTGTCCTTGTCATACCACCTGCCTAGATGCTGACATAGGAGAAACTACTTGGTCAGCATTTCAAAGCATTCAAAGTTAATTGACAGATGAACATTGTTAAATAATTAATATGTATCTGCTAATAAATCTTAGAAAATGCTGCGTGGCTATTGAATAATTCAAAGATTTGGTTTGGGACCTTATGTATATGCTATTCTAGATCTACTTTTTCCTAGATAGTTTTTAGAAATACCATTCCTTCCATTTGCACATATGCATTCATGTATGACACCATTTCCTAAAATCCAGGAAGGGCTTATATTTTTATTAAGATATCTTCCTTCAAAGTTTAAGATTTAAAACTTTTACCTGTCATGCTTATGGTCAGCTTATATTACAAAAGTAAGCAAGTCAAGCAGCTTGTCAAGCCAATCTCAGACAGTAATTTACTGTTGCAAATGGGTATGGATCAATACATTACATGGGTTGGTACAGTGTTCTGGGGTGGCTGTCCCTCTCTTCTTCCAAGTAACAAGTGTTAGGATGAAAGAAAACAATTTCCAAGTTGTGCCAGGGAAGGATTAGATTGGATGTTAGCAAAAAATTCTTCACTGAAAGAGTTGTCAAGCATTGGAAGAGGCTGCTCAGGTAAGTGGCAGAGTCACCATCCCTGGAGATATGAAGACGACCTGTAGATGTGGTGCTTGGTGACATGGTTTAGTGGTGGACTTGGCAGTGCTGGCGTAATGGCTGGACTCAATGATCTGAAGGGTCTTTTCCAACCTAAAAAATTCCATAGTTCTATGATTTAAAGTTTTTTGTATTAAATTCCATTAGAAGGGCACATCCTAGATGAAGGGTGCTTCACTTGTTCTCAGAATAGTGGTCCTACGTAGATAACTTCGTATGTTTAACAGGGGCTAGTAGAGCTACAAATACTGAGAATAGCCCCCTGACAGAGATGATCTCATTGATTTTGCTGGATTATTGCATTATAAAAAGGTACATAGTAAATCAGCCAAATGCAAAGAAGTGTAAGCAGGAATGAAGACAGATAGTTTATAATTACAATATGAGAAATTATGCCTGGAAAAAAGTCTGTGTGGGAATTTAATACTACCAGCTGTAATCAAACCCCTCTATGACTTAAAGGCTAGGGTGATCCTGGAATAAGTCAAAAAGGGAGTTTGATTCATGTTACCTGAATACCTAACATTGATAAGACTATCACTGAATTATTAATTGTACATTTTGTATCCCAGGTGAATGCAGAAGTAGTCAGAAGGGGACCAAATTACATTGTGTGAATTTTTAGAGCATGTGTCTATGTGGTCATATGCAATCAGTCATAGATTAATGTGTGTTTGCCATGCGTTGGCTGGCAATAAAAGAGCCAGGTCTGATTTCAACTTTAGATTTGTGAAAGTGCTGGTTTTCTTACCTGTGTGGATGCAATGGGGAAAGTCCAGTCCCACAGTTATGATGCCATGTATCCTTGGACCACTCTGGCGTCCATTGTGCTTAATGAAGAAGAGACATGGAAGGTAGAGATCTTGATTATTTTCTTTTGGTTTTTCATGGAAAGTTTTTTGCTAGTGTAAAGTTTCTTATCTTGTTGACCTTTTAACATCAGTGAGGAATTTCTCCCCTCTGATACATATCTTAGTTTCTGCATGCACGTTTTTCTTCTTATTTTGCATCATCAAAGGTTCCCCATGACTGAACAGGTTGCTAAGATAAATGAGCTGGTATTTTGCAACTCTGGATACACATTTGAACCACCTGGTTAATATATCCTCTATGTGTACTTAGGGTTGGGTTGATTTCCCCCAAGTCAGATTGGCAGAGATTTGAAGAGTTCTTCACCATTCCATCAAGCACATACCATATCTAACTTTCTGAGGTCATTTGGATGTAGTTCACGTGTTTCCCTATATCAGAGCCTTTTGAGGGGCTCTCAGTGTCTTTTGCTTCTTGCCTATGTATTCAGTTTTATTGAAGAACAAGTGTATTCTGTCACTGAAGTATCAAGGTTTGTTATTGAGATTTTGTGTGGACAATAGCTAGCTCTTGTACACAGAAAGACAGCTGCTGCAATTTAATGGTTATAGGCAGACTAATGTTTAGCAAAGGAAAACCACTCCTCTCTCAATAAGCTTAGACCAGATGAGGAACATATAATGAAATGTATTCATTATAATATCCCATAAATATTTCCTCACACATGACAATGGAGAAGGGAAATATTTATCCTTCACACTTTAAAAAATAAAATATGAACCTTTGCACATACAGTGATGCTTAAAGTATTTGCAGATCACTGTCTAACTGGTTCAGATGAAAAAAGATATTAAAAGCCAAAACTTGAGGACAGTAACATTATGTTGTATACTGGATCGAACATTTCTGTAAAATCAAATTCTGTTCAGGTGTCAGTATTTCTAAAGGTAATTAATTTATTTTGGGGGGGGGGTTTGGCATCAGTTTTGAAGTAGATCTGAGAAAGCATTGTGTATAGTGAGAAAGCAAATAATTTTGATATGTATAGATTGTTTGGGAGAAGGTTAAATGACTGGATAACAGAAAATACCTAGAATCAAAAGCTACCTTTTACATTTCTTATAATGTTAATATAGCAGAAAAATTACAAAAGAAAATACACTGCGTGCTGAAGCAAAACAAATTCAGACGTAAATATATTTAATACCAGATAATATTAGATACTGGATTAAGAAGAAGCTGGGCTGTCTGTCTTTGATTTATAAAATGAAGACCACATACTTTTCAGTGAAGGGATCACAGCTCAGACAGATGTCTGCCAGAACATGTTCTTCAGTCTTTGGTATACTAGTGATCAACTGAGCTAATCAGAACAGTTCCTTTTGCAGAGCAAACTGAATAATTTCTTAGTCACTTGGCCACTGACTATCTGCTACTGATACTCAAGTATTCACACAGGTATTACCATGCTGTTCTGTAGTTTAAGAGTCTAAATGTATTTCATAGTGAAAGTGGCTGTTGAATTCCAGTCAGGCCTCAGAAATGCATAGTGCATCCAGCAGGGCTTTTCATGTTGCACAGGTTATTTTATATAACCTATGAAATTACATTGTCATTTCACAGGAGGGTTGCCTGGTATGCCAAACATTATCTCTACACAGAGAAGAATGAACAGTGCATTGATGAGAACATGAATGTTTTAAAGTCGTAACACTGCTTTTCCTTTCTGTTGACGTGCTTTACCTGTAAACATACTGTTTCTAGCTTTTCATAAGTGTTCTTATAAAAAGAGAAAGTAAACATGAATGTGTTTTAAAAAGAACTTTAGGATGTACAGAGAGGAGATTTTCTGTATGAGCTACTTAATGGTTTCAATTTGCATGCAGCCATAAAAACAAAAGCTCGGTAACTATAATTTCTGTATTGCAGTTTAGGAAAACCTTGCACAATTAATTCCACATAATACTTGCAAAAAATCTGGTTTAATCACGGATATGTTTAGGAACTGTTAAACAGATTCAGAACGCTAAATGTATGCCATATACTTAAGTGACTACAACAGTTAATATCTTAGAAAACTATGAGTTACATTTCAAATTACGACCATCAACTACCTGAGTTTTTTCCCCCCATTAGTAATCCTGTCTTGTCTGGGGTATACTCTATCCTGATAAACAGATTTCAGTGGAAGTATCTTCTGTGTTGTTGAAAAGAGTGTCTTTTCATTCCTTTTATCTTAAGAATCTGAGAATTCCAATGCTTCAAGAAATTTTATTTATAGAAGAAACATTCATTAACTGTTGAGTAAAGATGGTCTTTTTAATATACAGGCTTGTAAACTCTGTTTTGCTGGAGTGACTTTTCCAGCAATACACAACTATATATTGGCTTGTGACTAGGCCAGACAGTAATTTAAGGCTGTGGAGGGAAGAGAGAACTCTTTTTTCTTCCAAGTTATGCTCAGCAATGCAGAAGTCTTCAGCAATAACAATTCTTAAATTTTTTTTGTTAACATTCCCCAGTTCTGCTTACTTAAACATTTTTGCCCATTTAAAATGAATAGTAATTTTACAACCAGATAAACAATCATTTACATGTTTAAGATTGTTTGCATGCTTGAAAAGTCAAAGTTTAATAACCTGCAAAATAAACAAAACAGTTGTGCTTTGACAACTTGTTCATTGGTCTGAGGTTTACCCTATAAAATTAATGGCTTCTTGAGATACTACAATTATACTATGCACAGCATAGTTACAGTCATTAAAACATGGTTGTTCTTTTATGAAGTTATTACAAAATAATAACTTGTCTGTATAAGATGGGCTTATTAGATTTCTTTCTAATTTTAACGTAGGTGCCCTTGAATTGTTTTGCTTTTTTAAGGTAATTTTTTTTTGAAGGCTTAAAACTGAAAGACTACATTTAGATTAGACGTTAGGAAGAAATTCATTATTGTGAGGGTGGTGAGACACTGGAACAGGTTGCCCAGAGAAGCTGTATATACTTGATCCCTGGAAGTGTTCAAGCTGGATGGAGCACTGAGGAACCTATTCTGGACGGTGTCCCTACTCAGGCCAGGGGGGTTGGAACTAAATGATCTTCAAGATCCCTCCTGACCCAAACCATTCTATAATTCTATCATTTTTTTGTGATCAATTTCTTATATCAGTTTTTTAGCTCCCATCTTTTTATGCTTTCTCCGCTCTTTTTCCTAGAAAAATGTGATATTAAGGGAATTGTAAGATATATTGGTATATTTTATTTTTTTATTTGTCTTGTAATATTTTCTAAAAATATATCCTTAAGAGTAAAAGTATTTTTACACTTGCAACAATGTTTTGTATACATGCTCAATCTCTGTAAACATAGAGGCAACACTATTTATGCAGGCATAAATTAACATTCAGTGATCAAAATTGGAAGATCTGAAAAGCACTGGTTTGCTTTGGATAAATGGATGGAATATAAATAAACAGTTTAATGAGTTGAGACATTTTCTCAAATGCGTGTGTTGGAAAGAGAAATTGCAGTTATGGTATAGCAGGGGTGGTTCATCCTCTTTATCAAGATTTAATTTCTTAAGCTTAATTTTAATATTGCTGGTTTATAGGTAATGTGATTTATACTGTATTTTTGGAACTTGCAATTCTTTTTTGCAGTAATCCAGAAGACAGATGTGCTTAAAATTTTATATAAATTTTATATAATTTTTTTCTCTTTTTCTGAGGATGTTACAGATTTGTAAGAAAGACATGCAAATTATGATCAGAATTGTATCCGTTTTCCTACCTGTGCTTTTGTAAACATATGTGCACTGCATAATGTATTATAAAATTTAGTTGTGTTATTCTGACATGAGTGAAAAACGGCCAGTTTATTTTCAAGTGAATAAAATTAATAGGTAGTGAAATGATGGAAATTTTTGTGTTAGCTTTAGAAATGTTTGATATCTCTGCTTTTATTATGTAATAAGAATTATTCTTTTTCTAGATATGCAAGAACCACAAACTAGCATGTTATGCATCAGAAGCTTTAGATGTTGCATAGTGGTATATGCAGCAGCTGAAACTAATGAGATTAATTGATCCTAACTGATAGAATTTTAGAAAGCCTATACTTCTGATATTCATGAATATTTATGCCTAATTGAAATCATGTGTATATAAAAATGCTGGTGTCAAATAGAATGAATCTTTTAATTTCCCTTAGGTTACAGTATACTATGAGAACATAATAGATTAAAAACTTGTTTTCTGTTCATATAAACAGATTTCTCCACACATACAGTACTTGATTAGGTATTGAAGTGCTCTGCCACATGATTATTGGTTCTCCATAGGACTGCATCCTATTTTGACAGGCTTACAGTATTTTTAGTACTTCATACATTTACTCATGGTGGAAAGGTAAAAATATGTTTCAGAAATCATTTTACTTTTTGCATCACCATTAACAAGGCAGAGCAGACTGATATTTCCCTGCATGTCTTTGCTTGTGCTCTTTAGGTTGGGTTGGTACTGGGAGATGCCTCTGTTAGGCTCAGTTGCTAATATCCAAAGAAGCCTGGAGCTGAGATAAGGATAGTTAGAAGAGGCCTTGGGAACCTCACAGTGACTGTTTTCCTCTCTGTGTGCTACAGGGAGGAGAATCAGCCAGTGCTGTGTTTCCCAGACAAGTCCTGCACTCTCAGCTTGTTGGTCCCTTTGGGTCTCAGTGTGCCATCTGCAAAATGCGGGACATACTTTCCTAATTCAGCCACGTTTGCGGGGAGGATAGGTACATTTTTGCAGTCTAAATGGTTTGAACCCTGCAGCAATGCCCACACTGAGAAGCTAGGCCCTGCAGAGCTCCCAGCCATAGCAGCCTGGAGGTCTCTGCATGCCCTTCCACCCTTCTGTTCGGTGTTTGCTGTTGCAGTTTACTGTGCTTTCCTTTCAAGTAATTCCTTTCTCTTTTCTAGTTTGAGGGTTGCAAGAAAGCCTTTTCCAGACTAGAAAATCTCAAGATTCACTTAAGGAGCCATACGGGTGAAAAGCCGTACCTTTGCCAGCACCCTGGCTGCCAGAAAGCATTCAGCAACTCCAGTGACCGCGCCAAGCACCAGAGGACACACTTGGACACTGTAAGGACACAGAAGTCCCTTTGCAGTCCCCTGTGCATTAGACCATCTGCTCCTTTCCTCCAGCTTGGTGTCAGCAGGTAGCCCATAACCTTAGAGACAGGAGGGTGGACGGTCTGATGAGACTATTGAAGCTGCTTCAAAAGTGACCCAGTAATCTAAGCATGCAAGAAGATGGACATAGTTGATAAGAAGACCACAATTCCATGGTCTTTGCTGCAGGTAGAGGCAGTAGCTTTCTCCCACTTAGTTGATCTTCAGGGAAACTGAAGCCATCTGCGATAATAAGTGGGTTTCTTTGACAAAAAGTTAAGGTTGGGGCGTGTACCAGAAAGTTAAGAGAGGTAGAATAATTGTGTAAATCTAAAAATTTTCATGCCAATGGATTGTTGCTTGTAAATTTGAGTCACAGCTGAGATTTTTTAAAAACCTCTGTTTCGGAACAAAAGATCGTGTTTTCTCAGAGACAGTTTCCAAAGGGCAGAAGTCCAGAAATGCAATTAAAACAATGCCATTTGAATTAAATTGCTGTTAAAAAAATAAATTATCCATTTTGAATAGTCGGTACTATGGCTGGCAGGTTAATCATTTGTACAAGGTGTTTTCAGAAATACTTTGTGAAACATAAGTGGATAAATTGCAAAATAGCTAATTTCAGGAAACAGTTGGACCTAATATTCATTTAATGCTTTTTATTGTGAACTTACAAGTCTTCAGGGAAGATAGACAGATTAGAACAGGTTAGATGAGATATTTATATGAATTAGATTTATTGGGCTTTCTTTTAAGAAAACTCCAAAGATACTATAGGACTGATATTTCTCTAAAATGAAGTATTATTAGAAGATGTGAGCTGAAGGAGTTGATCAGTACTTCACATTAAAATGCATAATTTTTTTGGTATGTAATACTTTTGAAACTTCACTATTCAATGCTTGGTTTGGTTTTTGCTTGCCTTCTTTGTAATATAGTAAACTAACACTTTTTCTTGTTCTCTTTTTCTGAAGCAGATCCTTCTATAATCATAAACAGTCTTTCTGGGCCTTTACTGCAGTTTCTTTACCTGATTCACTAAAGACTGTAATTTCTGATTAAGTCAAAGATTGCTCTGAGGGTGGAAGAATTGTAAGTATATCTAGCAATATTCATTGTACTCATTAGAAAAAAAAAAGGTAACAATGAAAGGCGCTGTAATTAAAGCTTTCCTTTAGTTTGTCTTCCTTAAAACTTTGCTTCATCCTTTCCCTTTCTAACAAATTGCCAAGCATTCTGCTTGTACTAATGTACAGAGTTTTTGTTCTGTAGTAATGCAATTTGCAGGATACTAAGGCTCAAAAAGGATTCTCTTGAGTTAAAATAATCTGTGATACAACAGCAACTTTATCCTTTTTCTTTTTGATTTAGAAACCTTATGTGTGTCAGATTCCAGGATGTACTAAGCGATACACAGATCCGAGTTCCCTGAGAAAGCATGTGAAAGCCCATTCTTCCAAAGATCAACAAGTCAGGAAAAAGGTAATTTTTCTACTCTCTTGTAAAGCTGATGTGAAGAAATTGGTGTTATAATATTAGATGTTTCAATGCATCTTCAAGTTCTTGGGTTGATTTCAGACTGTGAATTAGAAAAAACAGCATATTATAGATGGATGTGGTTCGTATCTAGATAATTTCATCTTTGACATAATGAGGCTGCCTGATTTAATGCTTTATGTTTTCTGATGGGATGGTTAATCACTAAATGTACATAACAAGGCAAGTAAAAATAATTTTTGCAAATGCAAATGCTTGGTTTCAAATTCTGCCACTTGGTAAATACACAGTATTATAAAATACTGGCCAGTCTCAGATGGAAGGATGGATTTTGAGGGCAGTATGTGAGATTAAGCTCTAAATTATATTTTCATATTCCAATACTTCCAATACCAAGATATTTCACAATGCTGATTCCCTGCGGATATCATATCCATGAGTCATCAACTGTTTATATGTATAAGTGCATCTCTAAAGAACTGAGTTGCAACCTAAGGGAATTATTTTTTTTTTCTGAGCATTTTTCATCATAAGTCCTATTAATCACTGGCACTATTTCATTGGATTGTTTAGATCACTGAGTTCAGAAGTCTAAACTTTCATTTTAAAGGAACCTGGTCCTAATAAAAGGGAAATATGCATGAAGGGAGGGAGAGACAAACCTTTGAGATGTCAATCCCATGTTGAACAGGTTATAGTTTAGAAGTTTTAAAATTAAATGCACAGCCATTCACAAAAAGTAGCAAGAAAATTGCTCGTGCAGCACTGAAAGCATTGAGTGGCAATATTTAAAGCTGCAGTGTAAAAATTGGAAGAGTAAGTTTTGATTCAATGGTTTGTTGAAGCAGGACAAGGCAGCAGAAACTGACCTGTAGTGTTCATGAGGATTTTCCTTTAAACTTATGTGTGTCCACTTCTGTATCAGAGATGAAGTAACTGAGCATTCATTTTGACCTTAACAAGTAGTTCTTTGGCTCCGTGTTCCTGTGAATGCTGCCGAGAGGCAGAACTGCCAAATGAGGTCTGCGAGCCTAGTCCTGCCTGTCCCAGAAATGCAACTTGGCCATTCAGACACATCTTTTACAAGCACGATCAACATGTTGCATTCTGAGTAATTTGTGTGATGCCTCAATTAAAATTGGCATAATGGACCTTAATATAGTAATTAAAGTCTGCTGTAGTGTTACCATCACTGAAGGTGAAATAACATGTTATCGCTTCCCTTGTTTTGTCATGTTGCACTACTATGTCAGATTTTCCGTCCTGCATTTCAATCACTATTTGATTTTGCTCATTTTTCTTTCCCTCTTTGTGCCAAACAGTTTTAACTTGGCTCTTTTTGCTCCTCACTTCACTTTCTGTGAGCACATTGTAGACTTAAAAGTCTCCATTTTTTTCATCCCTCTTTGATAAGGATTTATTCATGTTCCCTGGTCATTTGGGATATATTAATACATGGAAGGGGAAATATACCCAGCTTCCACCAAAAAAAAAAAAAGAACAGTTATGTCTTCTATCAAGCCAGAGACTTAAAGCACAGATAAAGTTTGCATAATGTTTACAAGGTACAACATAGTTACTGGACCTTTGAGCAGTTATAATTACTAACTAACATTATGCTTTGGTATTTGAAATATTTCCTGACAGTAATAATAATAAAAAATAAGAACAACAAACCTTTTAATGAAGAATTAAGATTATTTATGGATTTAATTAAAAGTGAAAATTGGCTTAATGTCAAAAAGGTAATTACAAAAATGTGAACTCGTCAGAAATAACCATAAAAATTCCAAGGTGATAAAGGCACAGTGGACTAATACTTGCAGCCCTAGGGATCTATTCTGTTGAAAAGAATGAAACCCTTTGCTGTCACACCCCGTTAGTCATGGATTTCTTTAATATATCGTGCCTGACTGCTTTAATCCTCCTTTTAACCTCCCCCTGCATACCAAGTGACATTATTGTGGCGTCTTAAGTTGCTGGCTCTCCAAGACTGTACCTGCAAATGTATCTTTGATGCTGCATAAACTTAAATAGGAGGATGAAGTATATTCATAAGAGTGGAATCAGCTGCTTGCTGTGCTGATGTTTACATCGAGTCTTCACCCTGGATTCTGTAGATGTTTTTGCAAAGATTTGACTCTTTCCTTGGCTCTCTAAGATGGGGCTGGATTATGCAATGGGATATAGGTAAATTTCCATCTCTCAATTATTTTAAGCAACTCCTGTTGATACGTGTCTACGTCGTACCATATAAGGAAAAAATGCCTTTTCTGCAAATCCGTTATGCAGCCACTGTTCCCCTTCTCCTCCCAACCCCTAGTTATCCACTAATACATTTAATGGGGAATCTTTCCAAGGAATGAGATGAAATCCTATATACAAAAAAGATCCCAGCACAAATGCATTTAATGAAAGCATTTTAATGGATAGTGCACTAAAACTTCATTTGCTCTTCAAAGGAAAGCAGACCCATGAAAGAGTAAAGATAGTCATGCCTGCTTTAATAATCTTTGTGTATTTTGAAAAATTCTTCATAAAAATGAGGGCAAACACATACAGAAATACCATGCAAATATCTGGGAACAGATGCTATAAGTGTTTAGTAAAACATTTTAAATATAATCTCTATGCATCATAATATTCAGTCTGCACTTTAAAAATATTTTGGTGGGATAAAAAGCAGTGTTTATTATCATATTTTAAAAGGAAAAATTGCTGACTCTGCCAGGATTTCATCTTCCCATTGGGAAGATAGATGGGGTTTCTTCTAAGCCAGGAAGTCAGTGAAAGAAAACTAGACAGTACCCAAAATGAGAGATTAAAGTGATGCTGAGAGAAATGTTAATGCACAACATGCCCCTCAGCTGCAATTACTTTTGAAATGTGTTCTCTTTTTAATCTTCATTTCAGCTTTGAAAGGATAACAATTTACAAGTTTTTTTTGTAAGCGAGCTAGACAAGTAAGCTTATTTTCAGTTGGCTACACTTTTTCAATTTCAGTAAAGCACACTTGTCTTTCATTTGTGAACTGATGGTACTGTATTCAAAATCAAGAATCCATCACTCTTTTAGTTTGTAAGTCTTTCCATTGAAGTTAATGAAAATGAAATTATGGAACATAGTGATAATACCACAATCAGCCAGATAGAAACTTTCTAACATAGTTTTGAGTATTAGAGAGCAGGCATTCTTTACTGCAGCATGCTGGTCACTCAAGGGATCCTGTCTTCAATCAGATTCCCAAGCATCAAGTAAACAGAGTGTTTATCATACAAAAATGATCACGTATGCATTAGTTATTCCCCTTACTTGATGTATATGTTTTACTTTATTTTACATAGTCTCACCCCTTATCAGAAGTCCTTATAGGTTCCGTGGGGTCTGTCTTCAGTGTCCCATGTCCTTTTTAGGTGGCTGTTCCTTGACCCCTGCTTTTGAGTAAGTGAAATATCATTGTTTTGCATAACTTCTGCTTTGTCAGCCTTGCAGAGCTGAGCTGGCATCCTGCTTGCATTTTACATGGCTTCTGTTTGCCTAAATTACATCCTTTATCTATTTCTCCAAGGCTGTGCTGTTCTGTTCTACTGCCCTTGATAAAAGCAAAATGTTGTTCTGTTCTACTCATATCATTCATATCATTCTACATATTATCATGTCCATATCCTATCATTAACAAAATCCAGATCTTATGCTATTAGAACACATAACCACAGAATGGGGCAGGTTGGAAGGGATCACAGTGGTCATCAGGTCCAACCTCCCTGCTCTTGGTCATCCCAGAGCACATGGCACAGGATTGTGTCAGACAGTTCTTGGATATCTCCAGTGAGGGAGACTCCACAGCCTCTCTGGGAAATCTGTTCCAGTGCTCAGTCATGCCCACAGTGAAGCAGTTCTTCCTCATGTTCAGGTGAAATTTCTCGTGCATCAGTTTCTGCCTGTTATGTCTTGTGCTATTGCCTAGCACCACTGAAAAGAGGTTGGTCCATCCTCTGACACCCTCCCTTCAGACACAGACATTGATGAGGTCCCCTCTCAGTCGCTTCTTCTCAAGGTGAACAGGCCCAACTCTCTCAGCCTTCTTTGTAAGAGAGACCCAGTGGTTTGAAACCTGTATAGAAGGTCAATACCATCATTATGTTCTTCATGAAGATCCATTTGTTGTGTAAGCTAGCACTAAGCCTTGTACAAGTATAAGATCATTGTCTTTTCCATACAAGTATACCATGAAAAGTAATTTGCTATTTCTATAGCAGTCGTGCTGAAGAAATCTGTATTTGTAAATCTAAAGAACATATTTAATTCACTTTCTAATACTGAAGTGCAATTCCCACTGTGAATGAAATGGAATGGACTCTCCACTGGCTTTGCGTAGATCTTGTCACGAGTATCTGCAATGTTCATTGACCTTCTTAAAAGCTTTTTCTTTTTAAAAAGTGCATTTTCAAACAGATAAGAGATAGTTTAAAAAGGACGAAAGATTGCTGTGATTTTGTGCAGCTGTTTGGCAAAGACAGGATCAGTTCAGTAACATTGACCTTATCATCTGAACAATGCAGTGGTTATGCTTTTAGGTAGGTTTTTTTTTATCCATGCCAGTGAACAACTGTTGTCATATATAACAGTTCTTTAAGCCAATGTGTTCTGCCAAAAAAACCCCAAGCCCACAAAAATTTAAAGGATTCTTTCTATTTAATTAAAAGAACGTGAAATAGATAAAGATACAACTAGTTAGCTCCATCTTTGTTAAAAAAAGGAATAGGTAATTTGAACAGTTGACACAAACAAGGCCAGCTAAAGGGGATGCAGAAGTCTTAGTCTGGACTTTGAATTGAAGGATGATTTATACCATATATAATTTCCTCATTCAGCTGACAGCATTTGATTCCTTGGCAATTTAATAGCGACCAGATCATGTATTTGATCTTTTTATTTCAATTACTTATGGGTTTTTAATTTTTAATTTATGGGTTTTAAAATTTAAATCATATATATTATTTAGACAAGCTTTGAGATATGCTTACCTGACAGTTGCCTCTAAAAACTGTCTGTCCTGTCAACCTGCACCATATTAGATCATTCAAATGGGTCTTGAGGAACCCATGCAAGGATTCAGCTGACCAGATAGGTTAACACCTCAGCAAATGCATCAGTGATACTCCTAGGTCACTATCTAGTCTTAGCTTAACACAGGAATTATGTTTATTTTTCTGGTTTTTTTCTGGGACAGAAATTTTTATATAGTCTCTGCCAGAATCAAGTATCATAGAGGCATAGCTTCAGGAAAGGCAGTCCAAAGTGTCAGAAATAAGGACAATCTCCAGTCCAGGATCGAAAGCAAAAGTAAGTTTATTAACAAAAAAAAAAAAAAATTGTCCAAAAAAATGGAAAAAGAAAAACCCAGGTTACCAAGATCGGAGACCCTAGGTGTCCAAGATTGGCATAAGCCCCAGTGGCAGGGGACTGCAGTGTTGGAGCTGTGCTTTAGATGGAAAATTAGAGGCCTTCCTCCAACACCGGGCTTTCTCCAGGCTAGTCCACAGAGAAAATGGCAGCTCCTGTCCTGAGACATGGCTTTTTATGGCCTGCTATCCCCGCCCAGGAACGCCCCTGCCTGCCCCCTGTCCAGTCCCCATGGCCCTTGACAACTGGTAGGTTTAAATGGTGAGGTCACTCCTGCCCACCAATGGCTGAGTCGTTGTCTAGGGGGTAGCTTTCTGGCGGGAAGGAGCCTCATTAGTATTCATGGTTGCCATGGAGTCAAGTGGCAGAGGGACAGTGAAGTTACTATTTTTAGAAACTGGCAGTTAGGGATCTTAGTTAACTGGGGGAGCCCCAAACCTTTTCCAAAGTAAAACACATTTAAAACATACATTTAACACCTTAAATAAGTACAAAAAAGACATTTTCCAACCAAAAAGAACACTTATATACAGGGAAAGTACAAAACAATTATCATTTTCAACTTATTCCAAGGGAAAACCAAAAGGCATAACTTAAATCATTATTAGGGAATTGGAAAAAAAACAATACAACAAAGACAACCTTTAATAACTATTCCTTTTAACACTAAACCTTTCAATAATTAACTGAGAACTTTGAGTAACTTTATTAACCTTATAATGAGAACTTAATGAAGCAAAAGTCAATTGCCTAATTTTATTTATAACAAAAGGATATTCCTGAAAATTATCTAGACACGATGGAGATTTTTTAAATTGTAGTTTATATGGTACATGTAGGGTCACTGCATGTGATCACTAAGGAATGGAGGGAGTGGGGAGACTGAAGGAGATAAGGGGTATGTGCAGGGCTTCTAGATTGATTTATTTCTACCTGATAACCTTCTTCACACAGTGGTCAGTTGTAAAATGATGTCTGAACAGTCACTTTTGGGAAGTTAGCAAAACATTATCCCAATGACGATGGATGCTTCCATCATTAGCTCCTGTGATATCTGTCTGGAAAGAGGTTTTTTCAGATGTTATTTTGTTGTGCAGGAATAAAGGACAGAAGGCAATCAGAATTTCTCTAATCCTGGTGCTATGTATGCGTGGTTTCTTCCCCATTGCATTTATTGCTCTTCCAAAACTGATCAGCTAGCCTTGGTGGGAAGTTTTCAGAATATGTTTCCTGATTGCAGTAAGAGAAATGGTGATACACTGCACTGCTGAGATGAAGGAGGCAGTATGACACCTCAGCCATATCCACTCCTGCTTCAGACTGTGGTAGGGGCTAGTAGTAGAGCAGACAGTCCACACTAGGTGTGGAGCACATTGAAAACAATGCGATAAGCACATAAATCATCTGGCTGAAGCAATTACTGTCATTGTCTTGCAGAGTGGCCTCTGCTGAGCTTGATCTGAACTGAGGGGGCTTTACAGAAGCCACTTGGCTTATAGAGATGCTGCAGGTATTCCTCTTCTCACACTGTGCAATCCCCCTATTAGCAAAAAGGGGATATAAAATCCTCACCTCTAGAGGCAGATCCTAATAATTGAATTCTTCTGAAACCTAGTTATTTTATATTCTTTTTCTAAGAGTTCACTTCTTCTGTCTTAGAGCCCTGTAATGTATAACGTATACAGAATATAGAATGGTTTGGCTTGGAAGGGACCTTAAAGAAGGTCTAATTTCAATGCCCCTGCCATGGGTAGGAACGCCTTTGTCTAGACTTGGTTGCTCAAAGCCCCGTCCAGCCTGGCCTTGATCACTTCCAGGGATGGGGCATTCACAACTTCTCTGGGCAACCTGTTCCAGTGTCTCACCACCCTCAAGGTAAAGAATTTCTTCCTGACATTTAATTTAAACCTATTCTCTTTCAGCTTTAAGCCAGTCATCCTATCACTGCAGTTCCTGAAAAGGGGTCCCTCTCCAACTTCTCTGTAGGTCCCCTTCAGATACTGGAAAGTTCCCATGAGGTCTCCATGCAACCTGCTCTTCTCCAGGCTGACCAGTCCCAACTTCCTCAGCCTGTCTTTGTAGGGGAGGTGCTCCAGTCCTCTGACGAACTTCGTGGCCTCCTCTGGACTCAGTCCAATAGCTTCACATCCTTCCTGTGCTGGACTCCAGAGCTGGATGCTGCACTGCAGGTGGGGTCTCAGCAGAGCAGAGCAGAGGGGCAGAATCCCCTCCCTGGCCCCGCTGCCCACACTGCTTTGAATGCAGCCCAGGACATGGATGGCTTTCTGGGCTATGACCACACATTGCCAGGTCATGTTGAGTTTTTTCTCAACCATCACCCCCAAGTCCTT
The DNA here is from genome assembly GCA_013397795.1 of Orthonyx spaldingii. Classification (NCBI taxonomy): domain Eukaryota; kingdom Metazoa; phylum Chordata; class Aves; order Passeriformes; family Orthonychidae; genus Orthonyx; species Orthonyx spaldingii. The sequence goes on along the minus strand of VZTJ01002317.1, from coordinate 63,681 downwards.
TTCCACAGGGCTGCTCTCAAACATTTCTCAGCCCAGTCTGTAGGTATGATATATAAACCTGTCCACCTTACAATGAAAACAAGAAATGGGAAAAAACCCAATGCTTAAAGACATGATAGTCTCCTGTTGAACAATATTTCTCTGGAACTAAGACATACAGGTGTTTTCAAAAGGTTAACATGGAAATTTCTATAAAGGTTTGAGAGATTGTCTGGCTTCCTATTTTGTGGGTTATGTCAGCAAATATATTATTCCCTCAGCAAAATAATACAGACCTCTTGCCTCTTACAGAGCTGCATACTTCTTGATTGTTCATTTTTGAAATGCTTTACAGTACAGTAGAAACAGGCTTTTAATTGTGACTACGTATTGATTTTTACCACACAACTGATGAAGCTATCAGCTTGTTTAAAAATTCTAGAAAAACTGAAATTTTATACCAGCCTTTAGATTTTGTGAATAACATGAGAAGAAAACAGTGACTGGGGATTTTTTTTTAGCTAGTATCTTTTGTTTGTTAATTTCATGATGGGTTTCCAGTTTTTTTTTCTTTCATCTTCTTTCTTTCTCAGTATTTGAACTAAGCTTTTTTTTGAACTCAACAAACTAGTGCTTATTGTGTTTCTTACATGAAAGAAATTAATTATTTTTTTTTCTAACTCAGAGTGTTTAATTGATGAGGACAGAGGGAGCTAAGGAGGGTTAGAGCATTACACCATTGGTGTTTCAGAGGGTCATTCAGGCACTAAGCTAATTACCAGTGACAGTCTCCATTAAGCGACTATATTAATGTGGAGGAACTGCTCTGTTTGAGAACACCTTCCTCATGGGGAGCAAACATACTACCATATGAGATAAGTTGCTTCTGCATCTTTCAGTTTTTGCTTGACCTTATTCAGACTCTTAGTTCAGATTTCACTGTTTAAACTGCAAAAGGGAGAGAATGGGTTGAAAGAGAAGCAAATCTATTTTCTTGCTTTGAGAGCAGTTGAAAATAAGGATATTTTCCCTCATTTGTTCTCTATGGAGTCCACTTAAAAGATGTCACCAATGCAAAAAGAAGTGCATTCAGGGCCAAGGGGTCAGTGAGCAGTGCCCATGGCAACTAAGAAACTATTCTACAGAAGAAAATGCAGTAAAGGGTAAGTGTTTTAATCCCCAACTTTAATCCCTTTACTTCCTGTCTTCAGAATGAAATATAAATCAGACACCCTGGCGTTCAGCAATTTTTCGTGAAAGGGATGTTTGCAAAAAGGGATTAGGAATGGGCAGCAGTGTTTAAGGAATTTAATCATACAATTTGTTGGAAAACTTTTGAGACCGGGAATGACCAGTTCTTTTGAGTGTGGTCAGTGAGAAACAGGAAAACAGACTCTGAGAGCAGCGCAGCACTGGCTGTGGCTGACCGCCCTGTCCCCACGCCAGCTGCTGCAGCGGCAGCGATGTGTGCTGTGGTGGGATGCACAAGGCATGCCTCTCAAGGAAGCTCCATTGTGGGGGATATGCTTTGCCAGCACTACATTTACTCACCAGGGAGAAGGAAAAATTGAAACTCCCCCAGTGGTTTTCATGGTGTTCTGACAGCTGTGGCAGTTGTTATAACCAGGAGATTATGGGTTCATTTTACTTATTGGTTAATGTTTGTTATTCTGTATGATGATTCCTTCCTGCACTTGGTTTCTGTCCTGAGCTTGTACTCCTGTGAGCTCTGGCAGTGTGATATGTTGAAAAGTGCACCAGCAAGAAAGAATAAGTGCTGTCACCCTCGTTACATTTACACCTATAGCAAAAAAAGAGAAATGAATCCAGATTGTCTCATAATTCTGTAAACACCTGTCAGTGCATGCTCATAGCATTTCATGTTCTTCAGGACCATTTTTGATATCAAACAATATCCTTTCCTCTATTTCTTTGTCTTCCCTCTCACAGCATATGCATGAACATGGTCTTGATGGAACAGGAATCTTCCTTTTGGTGGCCTAGTTGATAGAGTCCATGAGTGGACTTGGCAGTGCTGGGTGTACCCTTGGACTTGGTGACTATAGTGGTGTTTTTCAGCCCAAATGATTCTATGATTCTATAATTCTGTGATTCTCATTAGCCTGTCACACTTCGGTCTGGGCTTTAAATGCACTGTCCTGTTCATTATGCTCCTTAAGCAACACCAGGATCTGAGCAAGCAAGATTTAAACTGTGCACAGGATGCCCAAGAGGTTGCAGTTCATCACCCTGACACCAGCACAAATACCCTTCAAGTCTTTAGTACTATCCTCAATGAGCGTTTCTGTTCCAGGCTGAGACCTCATCTGCAATTTCATACTGTTGGATATGGGTGTGGGCAGCTGCATTGGCAGGTACTGATTTTGGACTCCTCGGTACTGCTCCTGAAGCAGTGATATATACTGGACTCACTGGCAGTGCCTGTTTGAGGAGGACCTTCATCTTCCCATTTGTTTCCTCCCCGTGGTGCAGAGCTCTGCCCGGTCTCTGGCACAGCTGTTTGTGAGACTGCTCTGTAAGCTGAATTAAGGCTTTAATAACAACAACAAACCCAACCTGACACAGAAATGCCCCACAATAAATCAGAGGCAGCAGAAACTCAGAAAGTTAGCAGTGCCAGCCTAGCCAGCGCTTCACATCATTGTCTCACCTAATAAGGACAGTAGAACAGAACAGCATTTTACTCTGATAAGGAGAATAGAACAGAACAGCACAGCCTTGGAGAAACAGATGAAGGATGTAATTTAGGCAAACAGAAGCCATGTAAAATGCAAGCAGGATGCCAGCTCAGCTCTGCAAGGCTGACAAAGCAGAAGTTATGCAAAACAATGCTATTGCACTTACTCAAAAGCAGGGATCAAAGAACAAGCCCATAAAAAGGACACGGGACATTGAAAACCAACAAAGAAGACCTCAAAGAACCTATAAGGACATCTGATAAGGAGTGTGACTATGTAAAATAAAGTAATACATAAACACCTAGATAAGTGGGGATAGCTAAAGAATGTGTGATCAGCTTGTATGATAAATACTCTGTTTATATGATGCTCGGGGCATTCAGTTGGAGGAAGGATCCCCTGAGTGACCAGCACGCTGCACTAAAGAATGCCTGCTCTCTAATACTCAAAACTGTCAGAAACTTCCTATCTGGCTGATGTTGGTATCATGCCATGTAGCACGCTAAGCAGACAATTCACAGACAGTGAATGAAAATCAGTACAGTCATGTCCTGAGGAATCTTTGCAAAAGTAAAAATCTTATACCTGAAGGCTAATAATTTTGATCTCCTGACAGTCAGGTGGTAGAGTTTTTTCAGTTCTAGTCCTAGGCTCTAATCAAAGTATTGTTTTGAACAGAGTATTTCCATGTATGACCTGGTACATGCATGCACTTAAGTTCTAGTTGAGATAAATACAAAATCAAATATTTAAAGTGAAGGCCAGTGTTATATAAAGGATGCTGCAGTTGAAAAAAAAAATCTTAAAAAATGAAATCTGTAAACCTTTCTTTCTGTATACTAACAACTGTTGGTATTATCTACAGATTTTCATGGCAATTTTTGGTAATCTGTGATAGGGAGAAAAATAAGTTTGTGCTAAAAGATGCACCTGGTGGATAAGTATGTGACTATTTTACACATTTTTCCTTTCATGAAGTGAAAATTTGCCAAACAGATGTATTTTCAGAAAGGGAAAGCAAGTAATTCTGCAGTATAAGTGTTTTCTTTGTCAGGCCACATTTACTTGGAAAAACTGATGCTTAGCAATACCATGTAATAGCTATGTAACGGCAAATCAGTCTGGCACAAAACAGTAGGGTTTTTTTCCTGCACTTTGAATTGCACAGGTCAGCTATTAGACTGATGTTCACGCAAAAATAAGCTGCAAGCCTCTTGGAACTGCCTGAAAAAGACAATGAAATAGAAAGAGTCATAGGTATAATTTATAAAACATTTCAGATTTGATATAATCTGATGTGGGACAGGAAGAGAGGTAATATGTGTGTGTGTGCAAACATCTGTATGGGTGTTTTCTAGTTGTGTAGAGCAAAATAATAATCAATTTTCAACAGAACTATGGCTTTTTTGTTTATTTTAGAAAAAGGCCACTGCACTCACTCAAACTATACTTCTCTTCTTTAACCCGAGATTCTCAGTTTGATTTTTTTATTCAAAGTTTCCCTTCAGATCTGTCCCAGCTGCAATTTTTCCCCTTAAAGTGGTGTTTTTGGTGGTCTGTATCATTTTAGTGATGATATAGTCCAAAATAGTCCTCAAATTAGAGTAATACCAATCAAAAGAAAATCTCTTTTTCTATATATAATAAAAGTAGAATTAATTTTAGTGTTATCAATCTTAATGCGACAGTGTTTTCCTCTTCTAGTATTGTTTTAAAATCAGAATTTCTTCTTGAGTTGAAATTTGCCAAAGTTACCTAATTGTGTAGGTTCCGGGTCCTTTTGATTTTTAATGCAAGACACTGAAAAATACTTTTGGTATATTTGCCTGATTTATGCTGAAGACAGAAACCATTTTTACAATGAACTCAAATGTTCAATATAGTAAAACTCTGAGAGTAGCAAAAGTAACTATTTCTTGAATGGAACCTAGCATCACTATTGTGCAGGTAGTTTATTGGGTTTTTTTGGTTTTTTTTGGCCAAGGGTTTAATTGAAATAGAATCTAAAAACATGGAAAAGTAGTGCACACACACAGGCACACACACACACACACACATTTCTGAAGCTATGGTAGACAATTAGCAGAACCTTTCTTTCTAGAAGTCTAGAGCATAGATGGCTCACTGAAAACAAGGGGTTCAGAGGAATCCGTTCTGTCTGTATTGCTTCTGTGTCCCAGGATGTCTGTAGCCTCCAGAGGCAAGAATTAGGACAATTTTTATTGATTCTGTGTTATTGTCTGTTGTCAGAAAGGTTTGGTACTGTGCAAGAAAGTGCTGAACCTTGAAGCTGAACTTTATGAGTAAAAGGATGATCTGTATCTAGCAAGAAAAACTGTAATATGAGTGAATACTGTCTTACAGCATCACTTCATAGTGAACTTATAATTTTCTAGTGGGGACATCTGTGTACTCTCAATGTCATGATATTAACAGGACATAATTTTACTCTAACTGTACAAGTAAATATTAAATTCTGGCTACTCCTTCAGAAAAGCTAGTACAATATGTGGCTCTGCATAGACAGGCCATGCTTCACTCTCCCAATGCCAGCTTAAATTACAGACAATAAAAATGAGTAAAAACTACTGACTGAGTCTGCACTTGACAAGTAGTTCTTAGTAAACTTAATACATTCTGCTGTGAATAGCAGAAATTCCTCCTTGTCTTTATACACAAACCAAAAACACATCTAGAGAACTATTACAGTTAGTGTAAAACAATTCCTGTCAATGAAACTTAGCAGTATTAAGGGGTTTTTTTGCTGGTTTTAGACACAGCAGACACATATCTAACCTGCATAGAAATAAATAGATTGTAACTAATGCCTCACATGCATATGTAAACACTCCACTAGGTGCACAGCACACATATATATTAAGCACACCTTTATGTAAGCAAGATCTAAAATGCTATGATTTGATGAAATAACTGGCATGTTCGAATGACTGAAGAAGTCTGGACTTTGCTAAAAAAAATTAATTGAGTTAATCTGAATAAGTATAGGCAGGTTTTGAAGTTACTAAACTATTTTGTGTGTTTTAGGATTTCTCAAACTATACTGCTTCTTTTCTTATGAAGTATATTCATAAACACACCTATCATATTATTTCGTTGATGGTGTCTGACTTCAGTTGTGTAGGAGCAATGCTGAAGAAACTAGCCAGGTGGTACAAAAACGTGCAGATCTCAGATAAAGCACACATTGGTGAGAGAAACATAAGTGAAAAAGATCTTTTCTTATAAGGAGACATTTTCTCTGGAATTATGTCATGCATCAAATCAACAGCACGCCTCTGCTTTTGAACTCAAATATAATGAAATTGAAAACTGAGGAATAAGAATCTTACTCCCTTCTAATTACTTCTGCTTGTTTCATTTAATCTTGGGTAATTATTTATTCATATGCAAAATGTACAGGAGTAGAATTTCCATCCATTGTTCTGAAAGGCAATAAACATTAGCTGATTGTCACAGAAGTAAAACAGTTGTAAATCATGACTGACAAATTATTTATTTTGTGTATTGGAACAAACTGCCACATGGCGATCATGGAAATGTTTCTGTATTTCCAAATACAAAACTTCACAAGTCTTACCATAAAATCTAGCTGTTAAATTCAAAAATGATTATTTGGCTCAAATATCAAATACAGGAAAGTTTTAAGTGAGCAGAGCAATTGATTATTAACTTGCACTTTGGTCAGCCATAAATTTAGGTTACGTTACAGCACACTTAAAATGGCTGTGCTCAGCATGGCAGAACTTCCAATTATTGATTTTGCCATCCAGTGAGATAACTTATGACTGTACAGTTCTTAAAAACAAATTGCCAGGTTTTCAGTCCCAGAATGGTTGTTCTGATGCTCAGCTGAGTGATCATAAGAGAAGCAAGATGATCATAGGGAAGCGACATTTCAGTCACAGGGCTGGGACATCTGTGCTGGGATATGATTCATAGAGAAGTCTACAACAGTGTCAATTTTCTTTTGCAGTTGGATGATAAGTCTACGGTCCAGGCTGGAAAAGAAATGCACTGTTGTTAGAACAGAGCAAGAAATGGATGGCAGCAGTTATATCTGGTCAATTATTATTTCTCCTTTATAGGTTTTTTAACTGAAGATAAAATTCTAGGGTTGCAGTGAATGGTTTGTGGATTTTGCTTGGTTTTAAGATCAGCTGTCTTTTCATTGTCTGTTCTGTGTTTGTTGACATAATAAAGAAAAATCATAGCCCTGATTTCCCTGCATTTGTCAAAATGCAGAACATTGGTTTCAGTTAAAACTCCTAATTACAAGTTTTCTGTGAAATATGTAAAAATATTCACGTGAGATAGAGTGGGTTTTTACCCTCAATGTCTTTACAGGAAAAAGAAATGCCTTGATCAACTGTATTGAACCACAGTCTGTGTTTTGCCCTCCGTTGTGTTCCAAAAATGCCACAGTTTATGCCTCCTTACAGAAGAAAGATTTGGAAAAACATTGGAAGGAGGGTGAACTTTATATGGCAGAGGAAGGAGGACCAGAAACCAAAGAAAGCATTGCCACTGCCTCTGTCAAGAGAAAACAGTAATGGTGGGAAATGGAGTTTTTCAGTTGTGCCTAGTTTGGGAAGCAGCTGTCATTTAATGGCTGGCTCTGCTAAAGGAAACTTACCCATTTCTGGTCCTGTTTTTCAAGGAGTAGAGTAGGGAAGGCTGCTCTAGCCCTTGCTCTGCTCTTTCCAGTGGTATCACAGTAATCACTCTTAAAGAGCAAATCACAGGCAGCAGCAGGGGACAATAAAGTTATTTCCAGCATCTTTTATCTGGGGAGAGTTTATATAGAAGGCCTGTGGTAGTATTTTTAGTGGCATTTTGAACTAGCAGTGTGCGTCTGCTGTTGCATAAATCAGTGGAATACCCACCTCCTGCTCAGGATATCTCATCACATGTACTTTAAATATGTATCTTGTCATTCTAAAATTGCACTTTATATACATTTGCATGTATGTATGTGTAAGTTTATAAAATCTCTGTTTTAGCCCTTGTGGTTGTAAATACTAATCAACAATAGCTGATGCATGAAATAAGAACTACCCTCAGAAATCACATCACATCTGTCTCACAGTGTTTCTCCGTTTTTGGTTTTCTGTTGATGATCCTATGTTTCCTTCATTTTTATAAGCATTGAAAAGCCAGAAAATTTATGCCAGCACAGATTGTCAGGATAGATTTGTTCTAAATATCAAAGGATTTGTGTGCAAAATAGAAAAATCTGTAAAATAGGTGGTTGCCTATTTTATATTACAAGAATTATTTAATTATTGTAACTAATGTGTAAATACTAAGCTCTCCTTTTCTTGTTTTTCTCACAGTTTTATCCGTGAGTGCCATTTGATATAGAAAATTAATCCATTCCTTAAAAAAAAAATACAGACAACTTTACGCAGGCAAATTCTGTGATTGTGTATTCTGTATGATAGAATCCTGACTCTTTTATATAAGTCAGAAGTTTCATATCATATTCACTTTAGATTCCATAGAAATTTAAATTCACATAATGCTTATTAATAATGTAACTGTAAGGATTTGAATGAGGATATATTTGACATTTAATTTCACAAGCACTTAGTTTCGTGAAAAAGCCATGTTACTAGTGATAGCAGCAAATCTAGCACAATGACTGGATAATAGCAGACAATAACATGTGCCAAACTGGAAGAAATATTTGTACTTATAACTGATTGTAACTGTGGATAATAAACAGAATCATTTGTCAGGGTATTTCTCCCTTTCTCCCTCTTCCCCATCCATTCTGCTGCCTTCCCCACCCCCCAGTCCTAGAATTACAAATATACCTCACAGAGGTAGTGTACCTTGGGGCTTAATAATGTCTGGCTACGTTTTTAACAGAAGGAATCGTCTCCAGCATGCACAGTGTGTGCATAGGTATCACAGGCTATGCAGTATCTCCAACTACAGGGTCAGGTGCTTATGATGTGTAAGACCAGCCCTCCACTCGGTTGCCATGGTTTTACACCAGTGCATATCATCAAAAGTAATATGAATGTTTATCAGCATCCTTTGGTAGGAGGGTCATCTTGTGGTAATGGGCCTTTTTATGGCTGTGTTCAGAATCACTTCCTCTTACACTTCTTTCTTCATTTGTCCCATCCCTTGGGTGTTCTAGGCCAGGTTGGATGGGGCTCTGAGCAGCCTGATCTAGTGGAAGGTGTCTCTGCCTGTGGCAGAGGTGTTGGAACTTGGTTCCTTCAAATTCAAACCATTCTGTGATTCATTTTTGAGTATAGGATGTGCAGAAATTTGTCTTGTTGTTCCTCTTCCTCCCCTTAAGAGCTTTTTAGAGGTGCTAGGTTATGTTCTAGTTAACTGTTACCTGCTCACCCCTCATGGCACCAAACAAGAGAGGAGAGGCCTCAATTGCCTCTGTGAGATTTGCTTCTTGGGAAGTGCAGCACATCCAAGTGTACGAGGTCAGGGTTCTTTCCATCACACTGCATGAACCTGGATGACAGGACAGGATATTTATGGGCATCTCAGCCACTGCAGTGGCCCACATGCTTATAAGCACAGACCTTCCTTTTCCAGGCTTTTAAATGAATACAGCAGCCAAAATGGCTCTAAGGAACAGGCAAATTTTTGTTATATATAACATTAACATCAGGCAGCAAATCAGGATGGGCATCAGTCCCAGCAGCCACCAGCAGCATCCATAACCTGCCCTAAACCTCAGAGTGCAGTTTGGCATTACAGCTATGTCATCTTTGTTAGGGTGCTGCAGCAGACTTTCTCCCTTTTCCTTATTTTGGTGTTGGGATTTTTTTTAATTCGTAGTTTTTTACTGTATTTTATTGCAGCCTCACATTGAGACTCTCCATCCAGTTTTATCCATAAGAAAACTCTTGTTATGAATTTATTTATTAATTGTTTGTAGAGTGAATTTTCTGGTGATCAGCCAGATTAACAGACTTGCTCTTGATGGATAAGGTACCAGGCAAGTGGCCATGCGTGCAGATAGGATTACCAGCAATGACAGCACTCACAGTTCTGCTGTAATGTGAAACAAATGTAGTCCTAGTCTGTTTAAGAATGGTGTCTCAAGACAACTTTGGTCCATATGAACCGTCCCATTTCCATCCTGACTTGCCTGCATATTGTCACTCCTGGGTGCTTGTTCCCAGTCCCTCATTTCCAGTGTTATGGGCACCTTTGCTCTTCTGGTCCTGTAGTTTAGTTCAGAGCACTAAACTAGCATAAAAATACTTATATTCATTATAGTACCCCTCTGTTGATATAAGCAATGTCAAACATTTGATAATTCTCCAATACCCATTAACCAGGACTCTCCTCTGTTTTGCAGTGTGTGACAAGAGAGCACACTGAAATCCATCTGTCCAAGATCCTACCTGTACACATAGTCCTTGTCCTGAGTACAGTTTTGTTAAGCATCTGGAAGTGTTTTCTTCCTTAGATTCAAAAAGTGCCTGCTATAATGGAAGGATGGTATTTATCAGGATTTAAAAGAGAAGATGTCTGATTGTGCTCAATTTCCTTCTCTAACCTCAACATTTCTTAATTATAATTTTTCACTCTCTCAAGGATTTTTATGATTATTCCCTTTCTTTTGTCCGTGTCCATCTTTTGTTGTAATATCTCCTTTTTTATCTCTCATTTTTCAGTTGCGATCAAGCTCGGAGCTTGGCCAGGACATCCTGAATGACTGCCTTGCAATCCAGCCCCTCCAGCCAGCCCTGTCACCACATGATGCTGTAGATAATACCATGGGACACTCCCCAGGGCCTGCTTGTGATATTTACCCAGGTACAGAATAAGACAGACAAAAAGCCGCTGTATGATTGCTCACTTAATATTGGGAATTGCAGAGTAGAATGTACTCTGAAATCCATATCTATCTCATAAGAAGGACAGAAAATGAAAAGTAATATAAAAAAAGGTTTTGAACATGTTTTTATATGGTTTTTTTGTAGAGAAGCAGGACAAATCATACTATATCCATGAAAGACCTAATGCAACATAGAAGGATGCTTAGGCATTTGATTCTGCTACCAATTCACTTCTATTATTCCTTGTAGACATCTTGCATACATTAAGCTTCATTTAAAATCACAGTATTTTTCCTCTGCCTTATTCATGGATCACATATCAGTTTTTCAATCGATCTACATTAAGGAACTGAAATGCTGCATTATGATCTCACATATTTTGACTATAACTGTACAATAAACACATTTATACTATAAATGTAATAATCCTGTTGTATTGTTTCTGTGAAATATCTGAGATTTGCCTACTAAAATAACTAACTCTGTCATACCTACCTACATGTACAATCATTGTTTACATTTCAAATAAATTTGAAACAATTAGTAAGTTATGAGTGACAATAAATCTCAAAGCTCAAGAGGGTAATGGGCAGGATGTTAACATTTTTTAATGCGATATTTTAGTAGTTGTGAGGACATCTGTTTTTAACTGTGAGGCAGAATGCATTATATCTTTTATCACTTCAACTTTCAAGTGAGAACCAGATGTAGGAAGTGAATGAATTGGCTTCATTGATGTTATCTGCAGTGATGAAAATAACATTATATGAAGTGGTTACTTCAATAAGTGGTGTTATTTTACTGAAAGACTTGTAAAGCTATCAATTCTATTTCATGTTTTTGTCAAGGCTGCTGTGAGTCACACAGTAGTTGGTGATGATGTAGGTTTATATGACAAAAATCAGGACATTTAAAGATGTGATTGATTGTATTCTAATTTATTAAGTAGTTGGTATTACTTGTATGCTGTTAACTTTTATAAATGCCTTAGTCTGAGTAGAGACTGAATGTGACATTTGCTACGTGAAAGCAAAGGGAAATTTCAGATTTTAGAGATGTGATTTTGGCCAGAGAACCTCTAGGAACATTTTGTTGGTTGTAGTTGCTTCTTTTACATTGTACATTGAGAGGGAGCTGGATAGTGAGGAATGCTGAGGTTTAAAAAAAATTATTTAATGGTTTCACCCAGTGTAACACGCAAAACTGAGAGAGAATAAAGACTCGGCTTTTCCTTTTCTTTGTAAGTTTCTAGACAGAATGGAAGCTGGGATGGGACAGTGTGTCTGATGAGTTGCAACCAGATTTTCAGAAATTGAGGATGTTCTCACAGGAGATTTCCACAGCAATCTGTAAAGCACTCCTCTCTAGCTTCCAGACTATGATTAAATGTCCAGCTCTGTCTGCTGGGTCAGTCCAAACACAGGCTGACAGTGGCTTGAAAAAACTGCTGCCCATGACAAGCCAGGTAAAGCTGTTGTGTCCAGCCAGCCCTCAGCTGGCAATTGTCTGCAGCCATGATGTCTCATAGACAGCTTCTGAGACTGAGACATTACTCTTTGTAGTCTCATCCATGCCTTGTCTTTCAGTACCTGATGTTTGCAGCACTACTAACTATGAACATTCTTCGATAAAATAATTTATTTTGGTAGTTTCTTTCCTGGCATGGCTTCCTACTGTATAGCAATTTTTATGGTAAATTAATTTTTATGGTAATTAATCAGCATACTCTTATGAGCATTAATTGCTGTGTAAATAATAATCTGCTTTCTCTTACATGTGTTCCCAGCTATCTATAACTTGGCAAATTTCTCATCGTTCTATTCACTTGTGTTGTTTCAAATCAGTTAACTGAGTTACTATGTCAGATATAGATCAATCAGTGTTGCTCAATTTTGACCACCCAATCCAGTTGAAACAAATTTATTTCATTAACTGCTCCTCAGGGTTGCTACAGAATAATACACTGTTTGAATAAATGAGATAGCTCCAACAAGCAAGGAATTATTTTATTGAAATGACAACAGGAAAATTACTTATGTCCCACAGGGAAAAAAATAAGATACACAAAAGCATAAGTGTCCTGCCTCAGAGAAGCTACCCTTCAAAATTCTGTGAAAACAATTTATTTTTGGTAAATATAATTAACAGCTTTGAGACTTCTGAAAAATTAAATACCTTATTTTCACTGGGTACTGTTTGAGACAGAATATTAGCTGAAATGTCTCTATGCTACTTTTAATGTAGAAGGAGAAATAGATTTTCATTCTTCCAGTGGTGTCAGATCAAACTTTCCTTACTTGAAAGTGACTTTGCTTATTATTGATGCACACTTAAAACAAAGGTAGGTTTTTCCTTATAGAAAAAATCTACAGAATAAATGTTTGAAAGCAAACTACTAGGAATACTTAGGAAATGTCAATAGTATATGCTTAGATGCAAGTCCATTTTTACTTACATAGTAAAACACGTGTAGTGACCACTGTACAGTTTCTCAGTACTGCTAAAATACAGAATCTGTAAACACAGACACATCTAAATGAAACACAACAATAATCTTACCGATTACATATCTGTTACTTGAAGTTAAGTCTCCAAAAATGTTTTTTCTTATATTTTAGTCTTTATGACTTCATAGAAGAAATATGGAGTATAACCTTACTAATACAGTGAGGTAGCCTGATAGATCCTTTGCTTAAAATGAACACAAAATTACATTTGTGGGTCTAAAGCAAGCAGACAGACTAAGGGCTAAGCATTGTGATAGCATCCAGGTTTTAATTTTGAACAATACCTAGGCTTTTGAGTTTATTCAGTTCACAGAATGAAGATGGGAGCAATGCATTCATAATAAGAAAATGGGGATGATGTTTTTTCCTACTGTGAAATAGTATGAACTTACTTTGTATAGAGCAATTTCAAATCTCTAAAACTGGAAGAATCATAAATAATGCAGCAGAAAAAAACCCCCATCTTTTTACTGTGCTGTTTGGATAAAACTTGACCATTTCATATTAAGCATAAGCCAGAATGTGTAATTCGCTTATAAGTAGTTTCTGAATATCCCACTCAGCTCTGCTCCAGAGAAGCAAAGGATCTTTCTAAAGCTCGTCAAGTGCATAATTTCCTTTGCAAGTTGGAATTTTAAAATTGTACCGATAAAGTTACAGAACTTCTTTGAATTCTAAGTATTTAATGTCTTATGCTGTATTGTGAAACTTTGACCTAACTACTTCTATGAGTATGACTTGTTGTGCTTTGCCTGAGTAACACTTTTCTTTTGTTTTTTTTCCCCCCACTGAAATAGTACTAAACTGGGTGCTCTGTGCACATAATAAGAAAAAAAAACAATCCTCCAGGAGCTTGTATCTCGAGTAATGTTAAGAAAGTAGATAGGTACAGCAGGCAGATAGAGAATAAGGACACATACAGGAATAATTAAAGAATTTTATTAAAGCAATTCTCCTAGTGAGTAAAACTCCCTAAGAGATGTCTGAGAAAAAAACAGTCTGTTTTTTTTGGAAAATAAGTGGTTTGCTTTTTTAAAAAGAAGTAGTTTGCTAAGGGTGACAGCCTTGGAAAGTAGCTACAGCTCATTCCTGTAAGAAAAAAAGAACATTGAGAAGGAAGAACTGACACATGAATGGCCCTTGCTGTGAAAAACAGAATTGTATTTGATGTATAGGGAATGGATGCAAAAGGAGCAGTAATGTAGGACTCCGTTGTCACCTTTTGGGCTGAATTTAAGTATTGCATACCTATCAAAAACTCCTACTAAATCTCATGTAGTCCCAGGTAGGACCATACACACATTAACGGGGGATAAAAAAGTGTTAATAATATTATCTTAGTTTAAGGAGGATAGTTTACTTCCCCTCAGACTTGCCCTTGTATTTACTGGTTTTACTTATGAGTTTATAATTTCTATTTTGAGACAACTAAATGGTGGTCCAAAAATTGATGTAATGTTTGGGTTCACATTTTTAAGAAATTTACCAATGGATTGCCACAAACGTTTTAGGCAGCATGGCCACTTGCACCATTTATAGTTCCATTCATCATGATGAGACTGAACTTCAGAAACTGCAATCCAGAAAAAGAGAAGAAAATGAAAGGCAGGGATGTGATCTAAAGATGCCATTTCAGGAATGGCTTAAAATACTAGTCCAGACCCTGCTCTATTGCTTCAGTACTTTAATGTTTTCCAGTATCTCTGATCTGCCTGCAAAATACCTGAGAAGAGGTAGGGAGACCATCAGTGCAGATGGTCCATGTGAGAGACCAACTTTGGAGACAGGCTTGTTATCTTTAAAATACAATTTTGACTTCTACTGTACTTCTTAATGCATGATTGCTTCTTGAGTTTCATGCACTCTGGAGACTTCAGATTTACAGATGAGCCGAGGATAAAGGTAAAACAGACAATAGTTTTTTCATTTGCTAGGCTTGCCACTTACAACTCAACACAGCACATATACACATATTCCAGTCTACAAAATCCTGTAGGGAAGTATGGACTTCCTAGGGGAGGTGAAAGAGGAGAATATATGCAAGTGATGCTCCCAAGTGTAAAATGCATTTAATATTTTTCCTTCTATGCAGTAGTAAATCAGTAAATCAGTTGTCATAAATATTCCTTACAGAAATAGAGGGCTATATTTAGTAATTGAAAAGTACAACCTTGCAAATGTATGTATGTAACTAACTGAGCTACAAAATTAAACCCTCACACTGTCTTACTCTACATAGAAAGAACTCTGAGCCCTACTCCAAATTCATACTGTCAATAATCAGAGGAGAGGTATTTTGGTGTCAGAAATAGATTTTAAGAGTGCTGATTTGGCTGTAGTAAGTCCAAGCTGCTCTCCAATTAGAGCACTGTTAGTAATTTGCAAAGGAGAAGGTGTGATTCTTCTGCATTCAAATATGTTCCATGAAATTACAGGTTTCTGACTTCATTGAAAAATAACTTTTTTTAGACCTTAGATTCTGTAATACTTTAAATGCTACTTTTTGGCTTTTGTTTTTTTCTTAAAGAAACCGTATTCAGAATCATCTTTTTCTCTTGCAACCACCTAATTTGTCCCTATGCATTATGAGGATACATGTGAATTTAACTTTTCATACAGAATCGTTTGCAGATATATTCTCATGGAAAATTCTTATGTGCTGATAAATTGATATGTGATGAGACTCCAGAAAAGAAAACACAATTCCTTTCTGTCTTTGGGTGAGATTTTCGGACACAGTTCAGACTAATAAGCTATATCCATCTTGTAATTAATGTCATAGCTTGGACTTTTTAAGAGATACAGAGGAACAGCATTTGCAATTCTTTGTTTTTTATTAGTTTGAGGTTGGTTGGAGTTTTTTTCGGAATATCTGAATCTGTTTAAAACTGCTTTAAAGATGCTAGTTTATCTTGTATTGATGTAGAGGAAAGCTTTCTTGTAGGAAACCTTTTTGTGAAGTAATCCTAGAATGGTAGAATCATAGAATGGTTTGTATTGGAAGAATTGTTAAGGATCATCTGGTTCCAATACCCCTGCCATGGGCAGGGACACCTTCCATTAGACCAGGTTGCTCAAAGCCCCATCCAGCCTGGCCTTGAACATTTCCAGAAATGAGGCATCCACTTCTCTGAGCAACGTGTTCCAGCGTCTCACCACCCTCACAGTAAAGAATTTCTTCCTGACATTTAATTTTAATGTCTGTTTTTGTTTAAAACCCACTTAAAACTTACACTTAATTCTACATCTTTGTGTGTGGTGGACCTACCTGGTGGTGCTATATTGGAGTCAGTGAGCATGCTGGTTGTCATGAACATTTGTTCAGTTTCATACCATTTGAACCAGGCATGAACAGGATCAGGCACTGAAAGGACATTGCCTTGTGAAGGTATTTACTGCCAACACATTGAGTAACCAACTCACATGCAACCGCCAACTCACTCGAAAATCTCGCCAAACACAGAGCTCCCAAGAAAAAGTGATCAAGTTTTCTACCAGTTTCTAAAATAGTGTCTGAAGTTTTCTATCAGTCTTTGCTAGTGAGGTAACCTGTCACTGACAATATTTTTTGGCTACAATATATCTATACACTGCAAATGCCTGGCAATGTTTCCCTTCAGGTGGTATTTACAAGATTCAGGTAGTAGCTTGGACCAATGCCATGTCTACGCTGAGAAGTTTTAATAGTTGCATTTTTGTCAGGCAGAAGCTGCCAGTATTGTGATTTCACTTCATTGGATGCCTATGGAGATGCTTTTGTTAACACAGTACCTTGAAAGAAGTTGAACTGACAAGAGTTGTGTTGCACTGCCAGTAGGTGTTCCCTGGTCTCCCACATTGTCATTTGTAGTGCTGCTCTTGGAGGCCTCATTATAAAGCACAGAGCCCAGATACACCCTTCTGGTGTGCTGTGAGCATTTAACATACCCTGTGTAAAGGAGTAAGTTTTTGCAGCTAATACATACACATTTTTATCCTTAAATATCCTACCTGGTCCTCTAGTCCCTGTCACAGTTAGCTCTTACGTTACACTGTGTATTGTCTCTTCAAGAGAAAAAGAAAAATAAAGTACAGTGAAATTGCTGGGAAACCTAGTCATAAGGCTGGCAGTGGCTGCCTGTGCTTAGTTATAGATATCCTTTTCCAGAGACAGAATCACCATGTCTTGGATAGTGCTGTGGGAACCTGTGCTACCACAGCCTGAACCAGCTAGAAAATGTGCAAGCATGACTTACAAAATACTTGCCTGGAATGCTAATCATGGTTGTGGCAGAGAACAGCAATGTCAGGAAGAACAACTCTTGCTACCTTTTGCTGAAGACCTGGTCATAATCCAGCCTTTATACTCCTGATCCTGAAGAGGTTCATTTTAAATGCAAAGATCACAGTACTGGTAGTCTAAGCCATTGTATATTTTTACACAATTTTATTAGTTTTCGTCATGGTAAAATGCAAGTTACCCTGTTTTGCCAAGGAATAATTTAAATAGTCTCTTTTTATTTCGACAATTGGGGCTTTCCTTTGCAGTGTCCCGATTTGTTAAATATTCTCTCTGATTTTTCTGTCAGAATGTGTGCTTGGTTGTTTTTCAGTGTTTTCTTCTATGCTGCACACAAGACAAAATAAGAATTTCAAAAGTTCATTCCTTTGTTTTTTTCCTTCTGCACTTGTCTTGATGCAACCCTGAGAGACAGATGTGGAAAAAGTAACTTTTAGGGTGCATGAGCAAAGGAAAAAAAACCATTCTCCTGTCTTAGTAGGGAAATGCCCTCAGCCCTTTCTTTGTGGGTTACTCTGCTGTCTTAAGTGATGTCTCATCTTCCTGTGGGATCTGTCTTCTCTGTTCCTCTTTAAGGTTTGGGATGTCTTCTACTGTCAGATGTCTGTTGTCACTTGGGTTGAGATTAGGAAGTTCTGGTCCATACACAAATTAGCAAACAGCAGAGCCTGGCACCAAGGTCAGCCTCCACCCTCCAGCTTTGACCACAAGTGTCAGCTTCCCCTAAACTTTGACATTACCTCTACAGCATATATATTGGATGTTTTTATTCACAAAGTGCTTTCCTGTCTGTCATCTTGCACTGTCATTTCCACCAGCTGAAAGTTGTCCAGGATTGCTCATTAATGAGGCTGCAGCATAGTTAGACTCCTGAGCCTTTTCTTAAATCTGCCTTAGCTTAGTGAATATCCAGTGTGTCACCAAGGTGGGCTTGTAAGGATTAAGAGAGTCTTTCCAGAAATAGGCTGAGGAGTTGGGAGATGAGGTGAATTTTTACCCTTTTGATCTTCTGTAGCAAAATTCACACCTGTGAATGAGAAAATGATGTCCTGTGAAATAATTTTATTGCAGACTAATCTGTGGTGAGGCTACCCCTAATGCAGCCTTTCTTCCGCTAGGATTGGAGCATCCATGCACATATTTTAGCCTGGAAAGATGCTTTACTGGTGACAGTGCCCCCTGGGGAACTGGTTTAAATTCTAAAATTTTATCAAGAAACTAAAATCATTTGGTCCAACATATTCACTAGCATAATGTAATTCCTATAGGTAGAATTTTATTCTGTAAGCTAGGCCTGAACAATACTTTTTTTCTAAAAAGACTGGAAGATACGGCAGACAAACAGGAGAGATCACTTTTATCTTTTAGACAGCCTGCCTAAGTCATTCTCTGGGTTCATAAAGTATTTAAGAGCATGTATTTGTCTGCCATTCAATATCATCATATGCCACCTAACACAGATGTCAACAGAAATATTTGGGTAACTGGATTTTCAGAGACACAAAGATTTAAATTTGTCTGATTTAAACTTTTTATTTTAAAAAGGGTAACAAGAAAACAAGGTTACAGGATTTGTGATCAACTAATTAGGACATTTGGACAAAGTCCTGTATTGCTTTTTTTTTAGTCATCTAGAACCTTTTCTTATTGGAAAGAATACAAGAGAAAACTCATAGAAAATTATTAAGCTGTTAAAGGTGGTTTAAAAGTTTTGTATGTATTACTGAGGAACCCGGGCCAATTATAGCAATATTGCTGTTCAAGAAATTTATGATTTTTACCACTGAGGGGAAAATGTAGAAAGCATTTCACATTTTTGTGAAAATGTTCATTCTTTTCACTAAGTCTAAAAATACATATCTTAGGAAGTATTTGACACCTCTTTTACAATAGAAAAATATAGAAGATTTGCAGCCTTATTCAGACAAGAAGTTCCAAGACAAGCAGCATGGCTGTGATCATTCATGCCTGGTTTTATCGAAGTGTCATTTGGAAGCAGCAAAGAATACTTACTTATTTTCATGTGGGTTTTCTTCTTCCCTTTGTATGGAAAACAACATATCAGAAAATGCTTCGTTTTCTTAGTTGCTAAGAGTAGGCACTACAGCTTGACAGGAGGGGTTGCGTGTTAGTGTTTGGTCAGTTATCAATATTGTTGTTGTTTGGTCAGTTATCAGTGTTGTTTCCTGCCTGATGAGCATTATTTCTCTCTTTTAGTTCCAGCATCTGTGATCCCCAGCACACAGATAAATCAAAGTGGAATAGCAGCTGGGGCAGTGTCCTTGTCTCACCCCAGCAGCCACTCCTCCCCAGGACACAACACACAGGGTAGTCCTCTGCCTCCTCCCCAGATACCTCTTCTCGCAGCTGCAGACTCAGAGAGGTAAGACCTTGAGTTTCCCAGCTTGAGGCTGAGGCAGGACTGCCTTCAGAGCTGCCAGGATGGGTGGAAATACAATTGGTGTACAGAAGGCACTGGTGGCAGCCCTGGCCTAACAACTGCTCTTGGCAGGGGTTTATCAGGGGAAGGGGAGGTGAAAGGGACAATGTTTTTCCAGCCTGGGAGAGAGAGTTTCCATCCATCTCCATTTCAGACACTTCCTCCAATCCCTTCTTGATCCCCACAAATGGTCCAAGCAAGGAAAGTGATGCTAGCTAGCACACTGAACTTCAGATGACCACAGCCATACCTTACAGAATGGGGGCCCTGAGATTCATGTTTCTGTTTACCTGTGGGAGAAGAGTCATATTCTGTCAGTATTCCCTCAATACTAAGTATTTCTTATATGCTGGTTAGGCATTGTAAATTCTATGATTTTAGTTATTTCAGTGACAATAAAAACCGATTCCTTGGACATGTTTTGATATTCATCTTTAGACATTCCCTAAATTATTTTCAGCAATCTTTCCAATTATTTAGGTAGCGTATGGTACTACAGATGTGGAAATCTACAGTTCATTGAACCAGAAGTCTACTAAATCACAAGTCTGAAGAGGCCCAAGTAAATAGGTTTATAGTGGAAAAACAGGAAGATAACATCATCACACAAAATACTAAAGTCTTACTATGTGCTCATGGATACTTAAACATTGTTTTGTAAATTTCTTTTTCAGTGTTCTAAGTGATAAATTGCTGTATTTCACTAACGTATTTCAGAGGATTTCATTTTCTTGAGTGACAGATATGACAGTAATTAGAAGAGTACAAAATCTCCAATTATAAACCTGAAAACAACTTTCACTAGATTTCAGTTACTAGTAAATGAGCATAATTTCTTTGGATGAAAGAAATATTCACTCTGCCTCGTATCAGGAAGATAGAAGAACATGATTGTCCCAGGAAATAAACAACAGGTGAAAGTATGTTTTTATTTCAGACTTCACATGTGAATTCATCCAGTTCTGGAGCCACTGGAAGTTGTTGAGCTTTTTATATGTCAATCTGAGATGGAACTTACTGCCTCATGATCACTAGAGCTCACCTACTTGTTCAGTCCTTCCTCCCCACTCCTGCCCCCATGATCCTGGTGTTTTTCCCTTGTGCTGCCTCTGGCCCTCTGTGCACACCCTCTGGGACTGTCCATGCTCTCTTACCTGACACAGAGGCTTTTCTCTCCCAGTATAGTTTTCTCTTCGATGCGTGACCTGTCTAACATCCATACCCAACGATTGCCAGAGCATGAGGTGACAGGCAGGGACACATTAATAGTTGTTATAGGTATAAATGCCATTATAAAAGACAATTATCTTCTTATTTGCCCGGTTCTGAGGTTCCACAGCTGTAGAACCACAGCAGACATGCTTAGACAGAGAGAGACTTAATTCATTCAATTTATTGAATGCATTTTAGATGTCAAGATAAGAGAGTATTCTACAGAATAGTAAAAAGCTAACATGGTATACTCCTTTCTCATGTCTTAAGTGTATACACTCTCTCTAAAAAGGCTTTAAGTGCTAGTTTTCATATGTGGAGCTGCTTTGGATTAAATAAAAAGTTACAGTGTCTTCATTTAGGTAGTTGACAAATGGCAATTTATATTCAGAAAAGGAAAAAAGTGTTACAGCAGTGTTGGTTTGATTACAATACATAGGGTAAAAAATAAGAAAAATTATTAAAAGAAGGACTAAGGTAGAATCTGCATCTTGAATCTAATACAGTACACTCACCTAGAGGCTGTGCAAGCAGGCTGTCACCTCACTTCATGGGTGTGTGTGATGAGAGCTGTGAAAATGTGAACTGAACAAACCTTCAGTAGAGAAAGTGGCAGAGATAGTGTCTTTGAAAGGTGTGAATCATCCTGTTTATTCCAACCTCATTGTTGAGAGGACTGGAGGATTTAGGGGTGCAAGTAGAAGATTTGTTCCCCACCATGTTAGTAAGGGTGGCACTAGATGACCTTTACAGGTCCCTTCCAACCCAAACTATTCTATGATTCTCTGGTTCTATGCTGTGTGGTTCCTGACACACTCTGCATGCCTGGGGTCATTTCAGAGCTACACAGGCTGGTCAGCACTTGCTCCAGCAGAAGGCTGAATTTGTTGGACTGAAGCTGATCCAAACTGACCTGGCTGCTTTGATGACCCTGGGGGGCCAAATCTGTGCCACTTTTTGGACAGCAGACTCAGGTTTATGAGAGACAGAAGCAGAAGGAAATAAGCACTTTCTCAACATCTCCAGATACCATGGGATAGAGAAATAATGGGAGGATTTCTTTTGTGTCTTCTAGGTGGTGTGAGGGAAAGTGTGGACTTGACTAAGCCTTATTAATGTGAGACACTGAGCCAAACAGGGAACACATCTTACACTGCATTCATTAAGTGTATGAAAGTCTGTCAACACATAGTGCAAGTCAGAGTCAACACAAGTCAGAGAGTTTGGATCTAAGAAACAACTTCATTTATCAAAGGAGAGAACAGAAATAATTAAAGTGCTGTTTACATTTTGTTTGTCCCAGCTCTTTGATACTAACTTTGAGTGCTCCACTAATATGAAATACTGCAACTATTCAATGAAGGTACCAAATGTGTACCTAAAAGAATATCTATAAAAGGGAATGCATAGTTCACTTTCATTTCACTCACTTCTGTAACACAAGAAGGCATGAGCATACAAATAAGCTGACAGAACAATCTAATTAAAACTCAGATAAAAAATTATGGGTTTATATGGCATAGTTAACATATACAGCTCAGTGCCCCAAAATTGATTTGCACTGATAGCTAGACTAACTTGTAGTGCAATATACTGAGTTTCAGAATGCTATGTTACAACAGAATGTTTCCCTCACTGGCAGTGGACTGAGGATCTGTAAAGTCACTAACAGCCTGCATAAAGTATGGAGCCACCTAAAATGTGAGTTCACAGAAAAGTGACACAGCAGAGAATGGGGACATCATCCCAGATTTTGTGGATATGGCTAGAAATAGAAAGGCATTCAAAAAGGAATGATCATAGATTGTTCCTCTCTTAACATTGTCAGAAAGCACAGCTCTGTGCAGGACACGGTTGGAGACAGCAACCTGTTACAGGGAGGTTGTAGTTCAGTCCTCTGTCCAGCCAAACCTCCAGCTCAGAGAGATGAAAGCCTGATCACCTTACTGTGTGAACTGCATAACATGTCTATGTTCCCAAACTGTTGCAGCCCAGTAAAAAAGACTCAGCCAGTTAACAGAGCAGCAACTCAAGTAATTGCGTTTACAAATTGTTCAAAGAAAACAATGGCCTCTGAAGAAAAAAAAACCCCAAAGTTTTCAGTTTTAATGTTCAATTTCTACTTCAGAAACATATCTGTAGCAACCACAAGAATTCATTTTATCTAAATGGTGACATGTGCTTTAATTTACAGTGCAAAGTTGAGGAAAAAAATAAGAATGAAGACAGAACTACATCCAACATAGTTACATAGTTCCCGTCTCAAATATTTTATGTTAGTAGCATTTTCTGCCATAGTGCAGCATGGATTAATGGTAGGTAAATTATGTCTTTTATACACAGGTACAATTTCCTTTCTTTCAATATATTTTTAAAAAATACTTCGTTGCAGTGAAATAAAGTAAGGAGTTGCAAAACACTTGGGTTTCCAGGTGAAGAAACACCTCATACATATATCCTTGTTACAGAGACATAAGAGGTTGTTTCCCCACTGTACCAGGAACTTATTTGTAGGTGGCCAACCATGACAAAATAAATGAAATTAATAATTATAAGTACTATATAAATACACTAATTATACTGTATATTACTGCTCTTAGATTTCCTCTTCCCTTCTTTTTCCACATATTGCTTAGGTTGTGCCTGTAGTTTTAGTGAGTGTTGACTGGGATAGTTCCAGTAAACAAACACTGGAGTAAAGTCTCTTTTTTTGTGTAGTCATGGCCAGTCCTGGTCATTAACAAACCCCCTTTGTATGTGGCATTTTAACTAATCTTATCAAAACAGGTAAGCTTTGGTAACTTGGTCATCTGTCTTGCTTACTACCAAATCTTGTCATTCCCCAGCAGGACACTTTTTCACAGCTACTATTGGAAAATAAAAATTTCTTAATGGCTCCAGAAACATTCCTGCTCAGATTTTACACCTATCAGGCATAGGAAAGGGCAACTTTCTGCAAATCTGGCTGGTTCCTGATTGAATTGACACCTGAGCATGACCACAGCTCTTGATTGCAGTTTCCAAGTGGTTACAAGCTGGTCCTGAGTGTTTCAGGAACAAAATTAAATTAGTGGCTCTCCCAGGAATATAATGAGATCTGTTCAGAGACAAATCCGGGCTGCAACAAGTACAAGTTTCTTTTTTGTTGAGCAGAAGGAAAGAAAAAGTAGATAACTACAGTCGTGGATATGGGTAAGCCAGAGTTTCATAAACTGATTTATAAATCATCATAAAGACCACTTATGTCTACTAAAAAGGAGTCCTGTCTGGCTGTACAATATAGTGCATTATTATTGGAAGGAAGTTTTTTAGATATTAAATCAAATGTCAAATCCGTAAAACTGTGCTTTCCACTTTGAGTTTTGAAAATAATTTTTTCCCTGTTAGTGGCTACTGGTTAAAATAATTTTTCAGAAATTAATTTTCAGAAATTAATTTTGAAAACACAAAGGATTATATCCTGTGATTTTTAAAATAAAAATAGTATTTAAAGGCTGTCTGTGCATGGCTCTCAATCTCTGGCAGGAGACAACAGCATTTCTATGTGACTCCTATACAAAAAACTAACTCCAGTTATTACTCAGGGGTTATATAACTAGGTAGTTATAGCAGTTTTTAAATACCTCTGATATTTTTATTACAATATAACTACTGATTTCTCTTTCTAAAAAAGATTGTTCTCTAGTATTATTGTGAAATACATGCATGCTTTGTTCTCTTCCTCCCTAGTATGTCTTTCACTCTACTCTGCATCAGTTATCTCAAACAATGAAATATTTGACACATTAAAGACTCAGTTCTCAGTAGTGACATCTTTATTTCCTCCATCTATGTAGCATTTCTGAAGATATATATATATGTTTATGAAGTTAATATCACATCAGCACCAGGACCATCCAAACCCTACTTAATAGGCTTAAAAATGTGCTTCTCACAGAAATCTCAATAGGCAGTAAATCATCCAAAGTTCATCTTGACACTTGCTACACTCAAAATGTACATTAAGAGTCACCAGAAATGTAGTAAATACCTTTCAAATGAAGTCAAAATCATACAGATAATTTGTGGCAGATACAGATTCTTAGCTGCAGCATAAAAGATCTCAAGTGACTTGGTTTTAAATACAGTTATAACCTGTATGATGACCCTGCCCAGAGGTGTTCTGTAGAGGTATTACTGTAGCTGCACCTTCTGTTGTATTCAGGGTGTGATAAAACCTTCATTACACTTCTTCAGAAAAACCTGCTTTTTATTAGTTTAAAAAAATAGTCATCTAGTATACTGAGATCCAGTCTCAGGACAACAGGGACCAGATCCACACTTTAGAACACCAACAGTCTGTGATAACTGCAGGCACTGATCCCTCCTAGCAGCCGCCACTGAGCACACACAGAAGGGTATTCCTTCTTGGCAGATTTGCAGCTTGTTTTTAGTGGTGGAGAGACAGGCCGATCTGCAACAGGAATACCACGTCACTTTACACTCATCCTCTTGCGAAATATCATGGTTCTCTTTTGGTGTTTGAGAACATTTCCAGCTCTCCTCTCATTGATGAAAAAGCGGCCCAGAGCCATTCCTGAGCTTTCATTAACTAGCCAGATCCTGTCAGTCTAGTGGGTGGTTTGGGGCACAGACAGGACCTCTTACAACCTTTGCTTTTTGTCTGCAAAAAAGATTGCATGACCTATCTGTAATGTACTTTGAGGTATGCAGTTTTAAGAAAATGCAGGAAAAAATCAGTAAAAAATTATATTTCATAAAATTCTTGTGTAAAATCTTCAAAAGTAGTGTGCATTCTTGTAGTGCCAGTGGTGACAGAGCTGTGCGAAACATACCACTGAGGTGATGAACCTCTGTGGCAGATGCACCACCAGATTTGTTCTCAAGCATTCTCAACTCTGCCAGCCTTGTAAGTCTATACTTTGAGTCCAGATCAACATTTTGATGTGGTCAGATTCTGGAAGCAATTCAACACTTGCCCTTATCTGCATTATATTGATATCAGATTGTTTATTTTCAAATAGCTCTATGTAACATACAAAGATTTCTAGAGCCTAAAACCTGGACCTGAAACTAATACCTAACTTCTCAGTGACCAATGACCTGATCTCTCACTGTCAGTGAGGAAGAACAGCTATTTATTGATAAATAAAGTTGATACAAAGCCTTACAATAAACAGCTGGCAGTGCCTCCAAAATCAGGTCCCCCATGAGGCATCTCCTCCAATTAAGACTTAGACACACTTACAGAAGGAGTGGGTTAAAAGTAGTTTTCCACAATAAGGGGCAATTCAGCCAGCTAATTTCCCAGGTGTTGACTCTAATGATATGTCGCCATTTGAAAATATGTCATCTCTATTTGGGCTGAACACTGTTATTTTAGAAGTCTGTATCTATGCAAATAACTAAAGTGATCTAAATAAAGTAAAAACCATCTTTAGCTCTTATGTATTGCAGATTTTAGTTTTGTGGTTTTGAACTTCTAGGTTTGTTGCTCCAGCTCCTTCTCCTCATCACATCAGCCCCCAGAGAATGTCCATTCAACATCCCATGATGCAGAGACAGACTCCACAACCTCCTCAGCTTCCACAGCCTGCAGGAATGCCTCTAAAGACATACCAACCAGCAGAAAGTCCTTCTTTTCAGCCAAATGCCCTTCACGTCCAGGGTAAGAAGGAAGAATCTTCATCACTGATATTAGGTGTTTGTTGCTATTGCTTGTCTTCAAATTAAGTGCTTCAGGGACTGGCACTGATATTTTTAAGGCACTTTTTCTTTTGAAAGACACTGGGAAGTAGCCTTCAGAACCCTGCCCTCAGACTTCCCTGAAATTCTTAACTTAGCTAGTTGTTATTCATCCTGGTATGGAGTTACATGTTTCTCTTCAGATTGATTTTCAGTGCTATTCTTGAAACAGAATGGCAAAAAATTATACAGTGGCTTTTAATTTTCTAATGTTACACTTCTAATCCCTCCTGATTTAGCACGTAAGTGTTAACTAGGTTTTCAAGAGGTAGCATTTTTTTCTCCCTTGCACTTGTGGGGAGCTGGAGAGCTCTTCTTTCCATAAGCACGGAAGACTCTTGCAGCTGTGTTCCCTCTTGTGCTGTGTAATCAGCTTCTACAAGACTTCTCTCTCTCTCTTCAATCCTGTCTATTTCTTCTATAGCCAAGAATAAAATTAACAGCTCGTGGGTTGTTCTGTTTGTTTGTTTTTCCCAGCTGGTATGGAGACTGAATGCTAATTACCTTAACATTTCAAGAGTGTGTTGACAGCAGTATTGCTGTTTCCTCTCAACTGTTTAAATATATGGTTTGCCATATTTATAGATACAAGGTACAAAGCAGACTGGACTTTTAAAGGTCTTAGGATTCTGCTTATTGATCAGGCTTCCTGAGAATTATCATTGTAGATATCGTAGGAAACATCTTGGGTAAAGCAAGGCTTCTTTTATTTTCTTTCGCTGTTGAAAGCAGCCTCTCTAAGCAAAGAGAGGAAACAGGCATCTCGCCAAGTTCCTAAAGATGAAGGAGAGAAAGGAAAGTGCCAATCCTGTTACATTCTTCGTATAGTACTAGACCACAAAGTAGCAGAATCTGAGGTGGTTTTCTTCCAGAAAATAGTAATTCTTTACAGCACTGATTAGTACTAGGAGAATATGAAATTTACCAATGAATGTAAGCAGTTATTGTTTCTATATTCTCTGATAGCAGTTTCACTAATAATGTATGGCCAACAGAGTACAGGGTGAAATTTATTAATCTACAGTTCATTGTCATATGACAAATGCAAACATATGCCAGAATAGGTCCAGTAAATTCCTAGTGCGGAGCATGAAGTGATTAGGTTAGCCCTTTTGTTTCCACAGTACAAAACATTTTACTTGAGTCCCTTTTTTGCTGAACATTTGGCAAGAAATCATCTTCTGGAAAGGCATCGAGTCATTAAAGTCTGTGTTCTTGCCTGGAACAAAAATTGTCTTTCAGTTATACAAATGGCTCTACTACCTTCTTCTTCTTGTGGTCATGGGAGTTTTAGCAATCCTAGCAGCTGGGATCACAACTAGTTGTTCCAAAGTAGAAGACTTTCCAAGGAATCCTGCCTCCCAGGGGTTCACAAATGGCCCTGGATTAATTGTTGCTCCACACAGGACTTGCAGCAGCTTGTGCAGCAACCTTCGTATTTCCTTGGGCATCTTCTCTTTAGGGCAGGCCAGAACAATGCTACTGTGTTCCCATCTGCCTCTTCTACAGTCCAAAGAGGATTTAAAAGGACAAAAGATGTGGGTCATCATTCTTTACAAGAAGAAGGCCTGGTAGAGACCATCATCTGAGTGAATGTCACATTTGAATTGAAGCTCTATTATACATCCAAATTTAACATACAGTTTAATACTATCTTCTGAGATCAAATAAATGGCTGACTTCAAGGGCTTGGACCTTAAACCTGTACCATGCTTAGGCCCATGTTAGCATTACTGTGTCTGCCTCTCTCCTAGGAAAGCCTATGTTGAAAGTAGACACTGCTGACAGGAATTATATGCACATAGATAACAACTCAAAGTTCATATACTAAAGATCTTTGCACTTAAAACTGGTATGAAGACAATGTAGACTGAAGTTTAATTATTTAATTTTTTTTAATATTGAAACATATTTTGTCAGACTGCACTCCCTCCAGCTTAAGCACAGCTGTCTCATCCTATATGCTACACTGAAAGCATTGTCCTGTGTGCCTTAAAGGCTTACCTAAACTCTCTTGAAAGCAGATGTTTCAAGAGTTCATGTTTTCCCAGCAGCAATACAAAGATTGCTGTCTTCCTTGGTCACATCATTACAACGCAGAAAACCACCATGGAGTTACCACCAGACCATACTATTTAGTATACAAGAAGTGGTTGTGGGAAGTTCTGTTAATTTCTATCTCCTGCAGTTCATAACCTGCCTTTTCAAGATTCAAAGTGCTGCAACTATAGCCACTTCAGCGCAATCTGCTAGCAGACAATGGTAACAATTTGCCTCAGTATGTAGTCTTAAACTTGTCAGTTCCATTTAAATTGGCTTGATCAGGGAAGAAAGAGTTTCATTGCCCAAAAGCTTTTTGAAGAAAAAAAGCTCTAAATAGACTCAGTTTCTGAAAGCCTGAGCATCTTAAAAGATCATAGTGAGCTCAGAGTACTATCCTTTACAGAGAAATTATGTATGAGATCTAATACTGACAGCCTTCTTGCATCTAATAGCTACTTGTATTGTGAAACATCTTTTTCTTGCAAGAACATGGTCTACAGTTCAAGTTTCATTATTTGTTCTGAGTGAGTTTCAACGTACACAGTAATGTCAGAGAGGGCTTTCTATTGCCTCAGTTAATATTACATAATTGAGTAAATATTCCCTTTTCTTGCTCTTGTGAAATTCACAATATCCTTTGCTGCATGGAATGTTTGGAAGTGATGATGTTAGATGCCTCACTGAGCTGTAGAAGTGAAGCTCTTCTTTTCCTTTCATTAGATTGTAGTATCTTTTATTGGATTACCATTCAGTAAATCTGAAACAATCCTGACCTAGAGACTGGAATGATAACTTCCCAGCTAGATGTTGTTGTATACCAATGTAATATGTGTTTGTAGGCAGAAGACAGTATAGGTGTTAGAAATCTGCAACAATTGGCCCAGCACCTCTATTGTACTGGTGATTCTTTTCAACCGTGAAAAACTACTCTCAGGAGAGCTGTCTGAAGACACAGGCATCTACCATACACAGGCAGCTGCAAGAATAAGGTATTGCTTGCTCTGAGACAAGCCAGAAGAGATGAGCAAGGTACGAAAGAAAAGAACAGCAACAGACGTTCCCTCTTCACAGTGAGCAAATTTATTGTGCTTGTAGTACAGAGTAAGGTAAGACTTCTTTGGCCATGGGCATAGCTGACTTGCTTTTGGATGCGTCTGATACTGTGAAAATTTTTGCACTAGAAATGTGGTTGTCCTTTAAACTTGTGTCTGTAACTCTGCTCACATGTGTTTGTGAGTGTAAGCAGATAACCAGAGCTGTCTGAGTAATGGAAGAAATAAAAAAAGTCAGGCAAATTGTTCATTTAAAAAAAAGAAAAATTGTCATTTCTTTAAAAAATTGTTAGCTGACATGAGTTAGATATCCTAGTGCCTCTGTACAGACAGCTCTATGAGTAATAGCTATCTTTAAATTACTAAGAATGAGATTTTTAATAAACAGAAACATTTCTATTTTTTCACATTTGCAAATCAGTTTGTTAGTACAATATGTGACTTAGACCTCTCTCTTACTCTTTCTTTTCCTTTTGTTCTTCACAGCCAGATGATGCCACATGATTACTTGGTGTTTGTGTAATTTCCCTAGTGGACATGCAGAAATATACCACAAAGAAACACTATCCTGAAGTATTTCAGACCAAAGACAGCTGGAATTTTTACATGCCATAGCAGCAAAAGCTACTCATGCATGGCGTATATTTCTGAATGGCAATTATAATGATTTTCTTGAGAAAATATTCTCTCTTTCTTGTGACAGGCAGAGAGATGATTGAGAAGGAGAAATAGGTGTCCATCAGAAACTTCCCACCTTACAGAAATTATAATTGTGGTAGTCATTCATTACATATCTATAATGAAATCTTTGTCTGCAACAGTTCAATAGGATAAGGATGCTATTACAAATGTATGTGGACCACAACTGCACGTATGAATTTGAGCTGAGCTGTCTGCCAGGGTTTTTTAGATGTTCAGCATGTCTCAGAATAAGGCTCTTTATGTGATAAAAACCAAAAACTTCTTGCTTTTAGAATCAATTCTTACAGCTTACATCTCTTTTATCATATTCAAAAATATTTCACTTTCTTAAGGAAGTAATGCTGTCATGTCAGAAAAATAGCTGTTTGTTCTGTATCATGACATTATGAATCTTGGCTGTAGTGTACTGATTCAAAGAAACACAACTGATTTAACCTTGTGCATGTGTGTGTTTTAAACAGTTTAATAAGAGACAAACTTATACAATGCAGAGTTGCAGCTGAAAGGTTCAGTTGCTGGAACATTATTAGCCAACCTGTTTGCTTTTTTTGTTTGTTTTTCCAGTGCTGCATGAAAACACAGAAGACCGATGATCTGTTAGTTCCCTAACAAATATCTCAAGTATGGTCAGGGTTTATTGCCTGAATTGGATATGGTTTCATTTTATCCTACGTTCAGCTGCATTGTAGATTATCTTGGGCATGGCACTGTGTGAATAAAGACCCCAAATTAGGAGATTCTGCTGTATCATGTTGGGCTCCAGTTCTAAGACCTCTACACTGTGGCTTGGTGCACTGCAGATGCACACAAGACATTTAGAATAGTGCTAAATAAGTGAGGGGAAGAGAACTACATATGCTTATTTCTTGTTTATGGCTCTCTGTTTTAAAAGATGGGTAATTGACACTGAACTGTGCAAAGAACTTGTATCTAGGAAAGTTACATTACTTTTCTGTGCTCTCTTTCCATCATAAAAAATTTTTGCTCAGAATCTCTATGCATGACACTACTATCAGCAAGCTGTCTTGGCATTAGTGATAGACCCTTGGATTTTATTCAGACTTTACTTAGGTAATCTTCTTTTATATTGAATTTAGCATTTTCTTAGATTTTTCAGGCAGAAGCACAGTGTGACTCTGAAGAGTATCAGTTCAGACACAGGATTGTGCAGTACAGAGACATTTCCTGAAAAATTTCAGCTTCTACCCAGTCGGTGCCTCTCACAGGTCATGGTGGAATCAGGATGTCTATGTAGCAGATTGTGTTAGTAGCAACTTGAGGAAGTTTTAGGGAGCATCATATCAATACTGCTTTATTTGTTTAAAATTGTTGAAGACCTGGTGGTAGGGCAGTTGAGGATTTTATCATTCTCATGGCCATGGTTCCACATACTATCCTTCGTATCTCTGTCCAGGTCTTTTACTAATGGCCTTTTTCTCATTCTAGGTTTTTATGGTCAGCTTCAGACTTTCTGCCCTCCACATTATGCTGACACTCAGAAGAACATACAAGACAGTGCTTCTTGCAATATGGTTCCTCCTGTTGAAGACTGCTTAGCTCCCACATCAGAGGGCCAGGCAGGGCTTGGCATTTTCCACCGCAGTTTTTCAGGTCATTCTGGTATCAAAGGTAAATAACAGCTGGTGACTCCGGGGATGATTGTGTACAGTTTGTGAACTTTGGCAGGCGTACTTGAGCTGTGTATTTGGGTGGGACATGTAATGAGGGATTTGACTCTTCACAAAGAGGAGATAGTTTTCAGACCTTGGTGGAGTGGTTGGTGTTGGCAGGGGGCAGTCGCCATAGGTGACAGTAACAACCGGCCTGTGTGCAGTCTGCACACTGCTGGAAGCTTCTCAGGGTTCTAGCCTGTGGAGCTCAGACAGTCTCTGACTCGTGTATTTGCTTTGAAATACAGTCCATTGAGCCCTCTGTGATATTTGTGCAGCCACTCCACTCCACTGCACATATTGTGTCAGGGACCTGAGGTGATTCAAACCACTGATTTTGCTTTGTGCATAGTTGGTTTTTATCAGTCTTGAATTTCATTTATTCACATTTCCATGACAAAAACTGCCTGGATGCACACTCATCTGTGTGCACTTAACTTAGTCTGTGCCTGGATGAAAAATATTTAAGGGGATTGCATGCTGCTCTGGAAGGGTGAAAATCATCTCTGTGCAAAAGATCAGTACAAGACAGTGAGCCTAATCTTATGGCACAACTAATGCCCAGGTCTTTTAATATCCTTCCACATAGGATGAATTCTCTTAGCATTTCTTGTGCTTTGAAGTCCCTTTTATGTTTTGGTCCTTCAGTAGTGTATTTCAAAGCCAGTGCACCTGTAGTTTCAAAGAGGCATCTGACAGTGTGTAAACATGTTATCCAAAAGATGGGAGAGTGTCTGCAAACAGTTACTCCTGTGCTTATTACTGCCGCTTGTAAGAGATCGTAATTTCTGCGCCAGGGTTTATTTTACAACAAATGCAATCTACAACGTTTTGTTGTCTTTTATCCTGTATTCAATATGATGAGATTTGTTAAACAAGTATGAAGTTTATTTTTTAAATTATCAGAATTTTAACACCCATTAAATGGGAAAGCATTTGTTGCAATGAAATCTGCTCTACCTCAGACTTGATTCTGACAGAACTGAAAATTCCTCCCTTGGTAAGCAGTAAATTACATAATTATTTTCATACATATGTTGGCTTATTTATTTTATTTGTGTATTTGCTTTAAAACCATTTCCAGTTCTATGCATAAGTATTAGACATACTTCATTATATATATCCTACTTATTAACTGGGGTTTGTTTTGTTTTGTTTTGGTTTGGTTTTTTTCCAGTGTATGACCTTCCAGCAGGGTCTGTAGGTATCTTTGGTGGTTCAACTTTCAGCATGCCTGAGGACAGCAGTTTCCTACAAGTAAATGTAGTGGATCATTGTTCCAGCCAGCTTTCTTCTGTATACACTGAAGGCTAAAGTAATGTATATCTGGTTACAAGAACTTGATTCTGTTTCGTCTTGCCCTTCTGGTATTTCCCTACAAATTTTTTCTCTCCATGAAACTGCCATGTATGTATGGGGATATGACTAGATATACATACATAATGGAGAGGA
Organism: Orthonyx spaldingii; assembly: GCA_013397795.1. Lineage (NCBI taxonomy): Eukaryota > Metazoa > Chordata > Aves > Passeriformes > Orthonychidae > Orthonyx > Orthonyx spaldingii. Next base: position 30,057 of record VZTJ01002317.1, on the reverse strand, counting down.
AAAAAGCAATTACCAAGCATTCTTCATTTAATCAAGCAGCCAACTGAAAAGGAGAATGTTTGGAGAAAGCAAGCTTTGCCAAAACCTTAGCAATTGTTTCTTTTCTTCTCATCTGTGGTACAGCAACTATACTTTTTTATGATTTCTTCTTTTTAATTTCTCAAAGGGAATTCAGAGACCAAATAAGAAAACTGGTTGTTGGCTGTAATCCTTTCAAGCTGAGTGGGTGCACTTACAGAAGTACACAGCTTTAGAAAATCCCTTTGTCAAAATAGGAAAAGAAGGAAAACCAGAGCATACTACAAACGTTTCGAAGGCATACAGTTTTTGCACAATCTGTTTGCATGTGATAGTTCCAAAGTTTAACACACACCAGTATGCAAAAGGGAGAGAAATTAGACATATATGTTGGCACTACCTATTGGAGGCATGGATGTGGATTCTTTTTGGATCAAAGGTTGTTGGTGCTGGATTTCTTAGAGGCCTCAGGTTAGGTGTCCTCTCCTTCCCTCTGTATTTTAAGCCATATAATATGGCTATTACTATTTTCCCAGTATTCATTCTGACCCAATGCTTTAAGCATGAATAAGAAGGGTTAAATACACAAGAAGTTACGTGGACTTTGTTTCTATTTAGCACATCTGCCAGATAAGAATAAGTGCATTTTAACTTTCAATTGCTTTTTAATTAGACTGTAGAGCACTGTTGCTGTATGTGCTGTAGTATTCTGCAGGAAGGTTTAAAATATTTTGTAGGAAAGATTCTTCCTTACATTTCACACATTTTTTAAAAAAAAGCTATTTGTACTGATTCAATTAAGTTTTGGTTGTCCTAATTTTTTTCCGTAACACATTTTCAGAAAGAAGAACTACTCTTAAGTGTACTATGTTTCCTCTGGTTACTTTGAGAGATAAAACTGGACTGGTTTGATGGTTTTGATTTTTCTGCTCAATGTCAGGCTCAAGGTCCTCGAATTTAGTCCAGGATGCAAGCAAATGATGCTGTCCTTCATGAAGCATACAAGGTTATGAGTTAAAACCAGTATTTTGCAGTGGAGATGTCATCACTGTGATCCTGTATACCTTGAGAACAACTCTTACATTACTAAGACTGAGATTTTAGGTTTTAATTCCTGTTCGTCCATTTTCTGGACTTCTTACTGTGTAGTGTGCATCTTAATATTCTCATGACCTGATAGAGTAAGGGCAGAAATTTGAAGTTCATTCCTGCAGGCTGGACCATAACTATGTTTCTGAAATCACTCTTTTAGAAAGATAAACTTTTAAAAAAGGTTTATACAAACTCTTTTTTCCCTGGCAAACTTTTGAGAGTTGTTCAGTCCAATTTGGCTCAAATTCGTAATTTAATCTGCCATTATGTGGAGTAGATTAATTTATGTCCAGATGTTTGTGAACACTGGCAATCTTTTGAGCTTTGTGTTCATGAAGTATATTCTTACGTGCAGTCATGTGCTTAAATATTTAATTGAGAGATTTTCATCCGATACATAGAATATATGGATAAACCATGCACATAAATGAAGTACAGTGAGAAGTAATGTGACTAAAACACAGCTAATTCTGTGCTAGGTTCTTCCCCCTTTTATTCTGCTTCTCCCATCACAAGTGAATGTGTCCCTCTGCTCCAGCTTGCACTAAGAGGTTTAGATGTTACCATATGTGATTTGCATTGGGTTAAATGACACCAGGCATCCCTCACAGCATACATGTGCAATCAAAAAGACAGTCCTTTTGCATTAACGTACATTGACTGCCAGTTTTGATTTTTAATAAAGGTTTAATTTTGTGCTATATGAAAGCCCATTCTGTGGTCACTGCACAAGCATAACTTGGTTCAGTAGGAATAATTAGTCACACTGAACACTTCCATTTCAAATGTGTGGAGTTGTGTTTTGTTACACCAAAGTCACTAAGGGCAGGATCAGACTACGTGTGGACATATGCATGTACATACACATGTACCTATATACTTTCGTATATATAAATCCTTCCAAATTCTTTTAACCACATGATTGTCCGGAATTTGTCCATTGCTGTTTACAAAACTGAAATATTGTTGCTGTCTTCAGATCTGTACCACCTTGACTTTTAAACCTTTAAAATATTTTTTCTAGTATCTGAATGTACAAGTTGTTCCATAGATTTGGGGGATTATACGTTTTGAAACATGTTGACCAAAGGGAAAGTGGGAGTATGGAATTCAAAAAGGGCATTTTTAATTTGGGAGTTCATCAGTCACATTTTTGAAAGGAAACTTTTGCAAGTCATTGATTCATTCTTTCACATACATATATATATTTACAGCTTTCCATGAGCCTTAAGCCTAAAAAGAAGGCCCTAGAGTACAGTCAAATCAAGCACATGAATTTGGGCTACCAGTCTGTAAAAAGGTATGCCTTTGTTTACTTCTCATTCAGAGACAAAGAGGATTCTTCAATATTATTTCATTATTCTCTTTGAAGTTGGACTGACTTCGAGGCATCAGTTTAATCACTGAGGACAATTGCATAAAAAACCCCATTGTATCTCATGTATATTGGATATTTAAATAGGGAATCCTGTTTGTCACAATGAAAAATGGTGCTTGAGAATACAATTTTGTGGGTTATCTGTGTAACTGAGTTATTTGCAAATACTTGTGCCTCAGTGATTTTTGTGTTGTTATTCTACTTGCTGTATTGTTAACTTTCTAAAGGGATTCATATCTAAGAGATGAAGTTATTTTAGACTATGGACATTAAACAATATTCAAAAGAAATTATTTACGATGATTCTTTTATACAATTCAACTGTTTCCCGACTCTGTGGTCTATTTATATCTGCATTAGAAATGGTTCTACACTGGAGTTTAAAATACATTTTCAAAGTGCATGTGTACAAGTGGAGGTGTATGAGAGTGCACGTGTGTATTTGGATCTCCCTTTCTGTGTATGTATACACACAAACATATAGGCATTGTGGCTTACTACTACCAGATGCTGAAGAATTGCAGTGCTAAGGCCATCTGTCACACTGTGTTTTGTTTTCAGCTTTTCTTGAAAAGGTGTGAATGAGTATAAAAATTACATTTTAACTGTTTATTCCCTGTTTTCTCTGTGTAATTTTACAGCAGATTTTTATAAATGGCACTTTTTTCTTGTTTGTATGAAATTTTGTTCTTGGTTTGGAGCTTTTTATATAGATATATATTTCCTTGAAGCAGGTAAAGCAAAAGAAAAAGACCACAATTTAAAATTAGCTGAGTGAGTTTTTATTTAAGAAAAAGAAATCCTTCTGTTCTGTACAGAAAGCAGCATCTGTACAGAAAGCAGCATGTTGTGTAATATTTTTTACACAAAGCACTTTGGTGAGGAGAGAAAGTGGGATTATGTTTTTCCTAAACATTATAGAGTAATCTACATATTTATACATGCTTGCATATGATCTTAATTTGCCATACTGTATATCTGGCTGATATATCTTGCTCTAAAGAAATGTCTGTTGCATGTCACAAAAATTCAAAAATTCAAAAAAATTAGATACACCTTTTGCTTACTAGTATGTATAATTTTGTGATTTGTTACAGTTATTTTTCATACAATCATAAGTTATTTTTGTCCTGTTTCATAACATTCTGTTTTATGTAAAAGGTAAAAGTGAAAGGTGTATGTGCATGATACAAAATAAAACTGGAAAATTATAACTCTATTACACAACCTGTAGAACATATTATTGTGAGATGCTTTTAAAGAGAACTGCTTCAGCCGTTGTCCTTCACCATAAAACTACTAGTATTTGTATGGATTCATATAATTAGAAACAGAAATAGGAAAAAGCACTCAGAGATTTCCTTAAAAAACCCACTTGGCTCAGAGTTTTAAGTCTGGATTTAATTATTGTTATGGTGAGGCTAGAGATTTGCAGATATAATGCCTCAGTGTGTGTTTACACTCTGGGTGGAGACATAAATAAAAGAAGAAAATTTAATTACATTTTTGCGCTGTGATAATTTTTATGAGTTTCTTTGGTCATGTGATTTGACAGTACAACATATCAAGGCATTTTGCTTTTTTGTCTGCTTACTGCTTCTAACATAACCAATTAAGCTACTTCAGAGCACTTAATGTAAGGAAAAGAGCATTTTTTAAACTCTGCATTAGACAAAATGAAAACAAAATATAGAGGCAGAAGTTGATGCATGCTTGTGTCCAAAACACATCCTAAGAATCCAACGTGCTTACAAGATAAGAAATTACCTCATACCACACCCACATATAGGACTAGAAATCAAAGGACAAAATACAAACTAATAAAATAGTTAAGTGCAGAAAAACCCTGTTACAGGATTGCAAAGAGACCTTTGCAAATAATGGTCCTAGCTGATCTTATGATGAAATTAATATGGTTGGCTCTGTGTCAACCATGAGCAGATAAAAAACTACTAAGCCCACAGTCACTGACACTTACATACATGACTTTGTAGAGCTTTGCTAAAAATAAACTTTGTCCAGTGCAATCTTATTTACACTACATCTTAATTTAATGTAGGAAACTTGCTCCATGGCTTAGCAAATATTGTTAGTGAGTTCTCTTCTACCATGAATAACTGAGAGTTGCTAAATTCAAGTTTCAAAATCCAATTTTTCTTTCTTAATGGAGAGCTTTTAAAATGAGAAATATACAAGAAGTATACAAGTCCATATGCAGTGGAGAGTAACATGGATCACAACACCTCAAAGCCATGTGCTTTTTCCTGTGTGCTTCAGCTGGACCAGTGTTTCATGATGTCCTGCAAACTATCCTATAGCAAAATAATCAGGTATATTCCTCCAAAGAACATAATTTCTGTATGAAGTTGTCTAAACTTTTATTTGATAAAGTGTTAGTGTTTGGGGTTTTCCTATATCAGAACAAAATCCCCTTTTGAAACATCAGAAATTCTCACAAAATGAAAATTTGGGGAGTGGGAGAGACAGTGTTAATTCATTGGTTGTATGTCCTTATAGCTATGAGTTCTCCCATGCAACTGTGCCAAAGCCCACTGTATTAGTGAATTTATACCAGCTCTGCCCTAATGGAAAATACTTCAATAAAGCTTTATGTACACCAATCTCCTCCAATAAGAGGGGAAAAAAATAAACATAATTTTTCCATTCTGAATATGTATCTACTCATATTTACTGCACCTAATTAAATGATACCTTATATTTGAAGATAAGGGTGAGGATGTCTATATGAAAACAAAACTGACCACTTTTCTAGACCATGCTCCTCAGGAAAATTCTTGCTATGATCCTCAGGAAAATGCTCCTCGTTCAAACTTGCTGTTTCCTCCCTTGGATCACTTTATAACTCCAAGTAGCATCACATGTGTTTTGAATTCCCTGATTTTTAGACTGTGTCTGTTACCTACTGTAAATAAGACTCCTTGAGAAGCAGTTTTAAAAATTTTCTCCAATAATGGATGGTCTTAAAGTGGACAATTTGTGCGTGACTGTGTATACTCACTTACTGCAATAAATTACAAGAAACAGAATGGTAAAATTAATCTTACAGAATGAAAAATGTTAGCTCTTGTAAGGTTGCTATGTCTCCTTCCAAAATGTTAATTTATATCTTTCCTTTACCTTCCTTGAAACTATAATGTTCTCATTTAAAAGCTAAGTATGAAAAATCATTCTACCACATCTTCCCATGCCATTTATAGATTTATAACCAAAGTAAATTTACCCAGCAGTCAGTATCATTAATGATTCACAAATGAGATGGGTTAGGTCAGTGAACTGTAACAAAGAACACCTTTCTATGTGTCTAGTTAAACATTCCAATATGCCTTTGTTATAACTAAAAAATGCAAACTGTATGCATGGTTGCACCTAGGTACACAGGATAAAGCATTACAAATACATCTAGGCAGACAGAAGAAAATACAACCATTTCCTCAACATTAGACTTTTTTCCCTTTTGATCAAAAATGTATCAGTGGGCAAACTCCAAGCTTGGTTGCATGTAAATCATCTAGCTACAGCTATTTCAGGAATGGACAGAGTGAGGTTGATTAAGCACATGAAAGGGTGAGCTGACCTTTTTATTCCCTGAAAATTCTGGTTAAAGTCTGTTGGAAAAATAAAATGCAAAGTCTTTTCTACAACTGTGGCTGCTGTATTTACAATCCTAATAACTAGACTAGCAGCATTGTGATTTCACTTGTTAACCCACCACTTTGCATCAGAACCAGTTGTAATTAAGCTGTAGTTATCTTTGACTGGAGGAAGGATACTTTAATGGAAGTTAAATTAGTAGTATATGAGGGAAGTTCCTAGAGAAAAAGTTAAAGCAGTAATACTGGGCCAGCATATCCATTGAAGAAGTGGGAATAGTGCTACATGGCACCATTATTGCACTAAACTTTATTCATTATCAATTTGACTTCTATGCAATGAGGAGTTAAAATAGTTCTTAAAAGAAATTGGAAGTTTTTACCCTGAAAGTTTAAAATCAGTGAAGGTTGCATTCCTATCATATATATTTTTTCCCAACCCTTCTGTAGAAGCCAAAGAATGCTCAGTAAAATTTTCTAGTTCCAGTGTCAATTTTCTCTTTTGTGACTTTGTTAAGATAGTCCACAAAAACATTGAATATAATAGCAGTTTTGTCATCTAGATATGTACAGAAGAGAAACTGCATTAAAATGATTAAACTAATTTTAGGGATAAAACTGAACCTGCTAAAATAGAATCTGCACAAAGCAGAACTGTGCAGATTTACTCAATCAGAATTACTCAAACCAAAGCTGAACCACATTTATAATAAGGTGACTTTACCCATCTAATGGAAATGCTGCTTAAAGGTTGAACTGGAAAGAATGGCACTCATATCCACTGTGATGCTGTTGTTGCTACATTTTTTTTCCTACCTTCAGTTGTGTGTTTCAGGTAATCAAGAACCCAGTTCACTGTTAGGTGCAGAGTTTGTGCTGGCAGTTAGGCTTTTTTTCTTGGTGGGCCTTTTTCATAGAAACTGCATGCTATACACACTGCTCAGGAAACCTACTTTGAGTAAAGGTGGGGGAAGTTTGTATTTTGCTAAAAGGGACTTATGTAATAGTAGCTTCATTGCATATACTTTAAACTTTCCTCTTTGATCCTGAACCCTAACATGACAGTCAATGAGGCTACACTTAGTGGCTCAAAGGACTAAAAGAATTGATCATGCAAATCCTATTGTCCTTCACATTTCTTTCACATCACTATGTGACCACTAACAGGACATTTACTATACAGGAACAAACAGAAGCCAGAATGCTTGTCCGATCATTTCTTCATGCCTTACTGATGAAGTTGTTACTTGCACTGTATGAATTATGGCCTTAGGCAAGTCATCACACACAGTGAATGGTGTTAGCAGATAAACAAGGACCTTAAGGGAAATGACAGCTAAAACGGATCTTCATGCTCCTTTAGACCCAGTGCTGGGCCTGGTGATGCAACCTGGAACACTCTGATGGCAGAAGGTTCACTGAAGCAACTGGAGACCAATGTGGCGCACAGCTGACCACAGCCTGCACCTCTGCCAAATATGCTTTGTGCAAAGATCAGTGGTTTTGGTGACTCTCTGCTGCCTGAGAATCCCACCACAGGAAGGATCCTGAGGAAGCTGACCAGCTGCATTTTACACTGGACTTGGGAGGATTATGGTTCTTGTGCAACACCAAAGGCACTGGATGTAGTTCTGGCTGCCTGTACTAGAGAAAAACTGGAGCAGAAGCCTAGTATAGAGGGGTTCCCCAATTAATGCAACATATTGCATCAAATTAATCCCCATTAATACAGTCTAGTATTTTCTGTTATTACTGCTGTATCTTTCTGTTTAGTGGCTTTAGCGTATTTTTATGCTAAAATCAGTACTAAGAAAGGAGAGGGGGAAAGTATCTTTTCTCTTCTGTTGTTCTCTTTTCTGTGATACCCCATCTCTTTTGTTATTCAGAAAGTCTTCCTGACAAAGCACACTAAATTTTAAGTCATTTTGGGGCTGCACAAATGTGAATGAGGGTAAATTTACCACTTTCTCTTTGCAGAAAAAGGTAAGTAGGAAAACTGATATTGTATGTCTTGCTTGAGAATCATACATAAGTCTGACCTTGAATTGAAGTTTGGATTCAAAAGCAAAAATAAGTCAGAGATAAGTTCAGGAAACACATCACTGAAGGAAATGTGATATGTGAAGAAAAAAAAGTCATAGTACAACATAATACATTATACCTCTGTATATGTACAGAGACAGAGAAAGGACATACAGGAGTTGATAAAAGCTTTTTCTTTCAAAGTTTTCAAGGTTGTTTCCTAAAACAAAATGAGAATGCATCATTAACCTAAATTTGGGGTTGTAGTTGCCAGTAGCATTTATAAAACTATCAATTACATATTTTCAGTCTAGGTAAAGCCAAGACATAAGGTGCTTATTACCTGGAAAACCTCACAGTGGTGGGATTTTGCTTTCTAATTTTGTCTTACCTTGATTTTATGATGACTGCACTTGAGAGTCTTATTCCAGTTCCATGTAAACCATTGAGCAGATTCTCAGTGGCACTTTACTAGATGTACCTGTTAGTTGCCATGTTCACGAATACTATCATTTTGGCATGGCAGAGTTGTACATCCACTCTTCCCTGACATAACCAACAGGATAAATTATACCACAGAGGAGAATTTTGCATTTGCTGTCTCCTGTTCTTTTATTCCTCTGTTCTTTTGTCTCACATTTTTTGAGAGAGAACTGATAGTGAACTAGGTATGCGGTCTTCCTTGTATTTCTGTGGCACTTAATGAATACCCTGAGATTCATTTGTAAGATGAGTGTGACTACATGCAAAGTACAGAAGGTCTCACTCCAGAGTCAGGAAGAACCTCTGTGATCTTCTCATCCAGTTTTTTGTTGAAGTGGGGGATGACAGAAAGTCTATGAAGAAGTGACATAGAAATGTTAACTTTAATTCAGGCCCCATTTTAACTGAAGGGAACAAGGAGTGATTCTCCTACAGTCTATAGTGCGAAAGCCTGTAATGAACATGAATACCAAATCAAGCCAAGTAAGTGCCACACTAAAAGCTCATCTAAATTTCATACACTTGGGGTTTGGTGGAGAGGAGAGAAAAAGTGAGTAATCTACTTCTTGGCCTCTCAAGGCTGCTACTTGCTAAACTATGTGTGGGTCTGTAAAATGTTGGAATTAATCCTATAGCCTTACCTCATCCCACAGGCATTTAACAATGGCAGTATTCTTCAATGTTGAGTTTCAACTAATTATCAGAAGTGAGTGAGAGAAAAAGTAGACAAAGAGCACCTGACATGATGGCATGTTAATAATTCACTGAGACGTCTAGGATAACATATGCTTTCAGTACAACAACATTTTATACACTCCAGAAATAGGCTTGCTCTTCTCAGCCAAAGGAGATGGAGCACTTGATGAAAAATGGCAGATAATAAATGTGTCACTTGTTTGTACATCATTTAACTTGCATAAGTGTGTAAAGGCTTGTTGCTGCAGGGTTGTATTTTACATGCAAGAATTGGGAAGTTCTTTCATTCTCTGAGTCTCCTTACAGCCTCCAGTTAATTAATCCTGGAAATTGTACGTGGGAATTTGAAACATGCCTCTTTGCACAGTAACAAAATCTAATTGGGAGCAAGGGCACTCTGGAAACAACACAGTGAAAAAGGTTTCCTGATCACACTTCTCCAAGAGGTCACATTCTTAATGAATTCTTTGAATAACATAATTGTGATAGCCCCCCAAAAGATATGCATGCCATATGTTGAAAAAAAATTGAAAAACAGAATCAAGTTATGCCCCAGACCAAATTCAGAGCAAAGATAACACCTCACCACCCCCGTCCCCAGCCTCTCCTTGGTGAGTGTGCATTTTCTAAGTGAGGATACATTGGAAAGATGCATTGTCCAGATTATCTCCTGGACTTGCTGTCCTTCTACAAGGTCATCACCATCAAACATTTCTGAAAGTAACAAAGCCATTTTCAATGTTATTCATGGTACTACAAGGTTAGCAGCTGAGGAAAATTCAGGGATGTTGGTGAGCATAACTTCTCTTCAGTAAAAGAAAGTAAGTTCTGTTACATGTTATGTAATATGTTCAGACAATAAGACCTGCTATCTAAAATGCATGAATTGAGTGAAACAACCTTGAGGCTTTATGCCTTTTACCTCCCTCTGTCTGCAGCAAGAGGAGAATGCTGACAAAAATAACAGCCGGTTCTGCCTAGACTCTGCATTTGCTAAGATTTAGGCCCCATACCTGCCTTTTCTCTTGGGGTCACAGGTGTCTGGAATATTCTTGAGAATGTCAGGAAAGGTGTCCTCATGCCTTTTTGAACTCAAGGGATTCTTTATTTTGTAAAGCAACTTACAAGCATCCACAACAAAGAGCAAGAGCTGGTGCTGGCCACTGAGTTACTTCAATACCAAAAAGCAAAAAGTGAAATTAGCAAGAGGCATGTTTCAAGCAGCAGATCAACTGCAAGCACGTGTTTCTTCTGCTAATCAAGGGATTTTTTAATTTACAAAAAACCATGAAAAACTATATGCACAAACAAAATTAACAAAACAGAGGATAAGGTCTCTATTTGTTTCAGAGCAACAGCCCTGGTAACATGTGGTAGTTGCACAAGACAAGTGAAAATATACAAATTGTTATAAAAATCCAATCTTATGCCAACCCAAATAACCTTGCTGAGTCATAGAATTCTAAGAAACTGTGCCATCACTCCTGTAACTGTTGATGTGCCTCATTCAGCTGGTATGTGATATGTCTAAATTTGTAGACTGTCACAGTCTTCAGTCCTACTGCTTGACCATGCTAATTTTGTTCCACTTCCTTTTCTTATGTTTGGTAGTTCCAGTTTTGAGCTAAGGTACTCTGATTCTGAAGTGGTGTCACTCTGTTTCCATGGAATTAATTTTATGCTTATAGTGGGAAGACATAAAATGCGTGTGGTTAGCAGAAGTGTGCTGTGTGCTTTATTGATGTCTGAAAGGTTGTGCTGATAAAAGATTTGGGAAATTAATACGTTGCCTATTTGTAATGATAGACTGAAAGATCAGTTTTCTGTACAAGGGAAAGTACAGTCAAACTTTAGGAGATATCTTAAAATGAGCTCAAAAGATTTTTTTCCTTTCTGTAGGAAGCTGGTACTGATCAGATACATACTTGTGTAATGATGGCAGTTATAATCCCACAGCAGTTTCTCTGAAGTTCCTGGAACTAGCTTGGCATAAATCAGTATTGGCAGCAGCAGAATCAGGCATGTAGCCTTGGAAGGTGACTGTGCTGGGAAGTGTGTGCAGATCCACTCCCTTGGAGCCCTGACTCTAAAGAACTCAAAAGAACACTGTACTGTAAAAATATTTAGATGAATTTTGGGTTTTAAGACAGCTGGTAACACTTATATTTTGCTCTGAGGATCTTCTCTATGATGTTCTGGGTAACAAGCTAGGCCATAAAGAAACTACAAACTATTTGCAAGTAGATGCATAGAAATTTGTCATCAATGTCACAGTCTTTACTTTTCAAAGGCAAATCTGCCATAGATGTGGCAGCATAAGGTGACCTAAAAGTGAATGAAGTGAGAAATTTATTGCTTAGCAGTCTTAGAAAGTGAGATGAAGTGTGGGTAAAATGGTCTCTTTTCCACAGTCAAACTACAGTGAAGTCTGGTCTGACATGATTATGTGTTCTTAAATTCAGCTGACAGTATACAGCAACTGTTAACAATTTCTTCTCAGAGGCAAAGACAATTCTTGCTGGTCCTTTTTATGTGTTTGGTTTGTTGGGTTTTTTAAATTATATCCTTAGAGAGAAATCCTTTATATTACTCCTCACATGTTATACCAGTGGAAAATAGCCTCTGAAGTAAGCACCAGAAGAAAGCTTCATGACTCACACATTTCATAGTTAACTATTAATCCCAAGTTTGTGATCACTGTATGATAGCAATGCCATGTCTAAGTAATTGTCTGGGTAATGCTGAGAGAAACTATTTGCACTGCACATCTTTCATCTTCGTCTACCATCCATTAACTGTAAATGAAGTACTTCAAAATGCAAAAGCCAAATCTGATAAGGTCTGGTTGTGCCAAAATCTCTGTAAGAGTGATTTTAAAAGAGCCATAGAGGCTGATAAATATTTGAGTCATACATCTTGAAGCAGTATTTATTGATTTTTCTAAGAGCTGTTTAGATTTAGTTCCATATTCCTGTACAGTTTGTACTATAGCAATGCAAACTGGCTATATGTATTTGTAGGATGGCTGCAATTGGAAGAGAATGCAAAGATAAAGGTCTCCAATATGACAATTGATAAGGAGATTATATTTTTAATCTTGAAATTCCTGTATGTTTTGAGTCAGAATCAACTGTAGTAAATCTGGCCCCAGATTTCATAGTTTCTCATTATGCATTCTGACCCCACTCAAAAACTTCTAAGAAATGATGGATTTTTATTTTATCCTATTACCTCAAAATAGTAACGCCTATAATTTTTCTTCTCTGTAGTAGTTTTTGAACAGTTATAACTATTTATGAGAATATTTTTGCAAATATTGTCCAAGAATACTTTTGCAAATATTGACCAAGAATATATTTTTCTCACCCATGAAGGATATCATTAAAATTGTAATGAAAAAAAATTTAATTTTTCACAGCCAAAATCCTCACAAAAACTTCCAAGGTACTTTACTATCATTGGTCTGTAAGCATATCTTAAAAAGAACCCTGGCTTCCAACCTAGAGCAGTGTATTTTTAAAAGATTACACCCCATGAACTAAATGACCCACAGAAAACAGTTTTCGGAAGACTGTTTTACCTGTGGGAGGGGAATCACATGGTAGCAGGCTGGCAGGGCTGCTACTTTGTAAAAATTAAAACTACGCTGAAGAAGCTTGTAAAAAACTGTCCCTATAAAGAGGACCCCAGAATACAACGGAGAGAGTCTCTTCCATGCTTTGGATCCCTGCGTATTTGGTGGGGAAGATGGGAAGGTTGGGAGGAGGGAAGAAAAGTGTTCTTTTGAAAACTTATTTTACTGTTTACTATCCTCTTCCAATCCTGTTAATAAATTTACCTTATAGTTTTAAACTAAGCCTTGTTCTTGCCTTAAATTATTTCTCCCACAATTCTTATTCTTTTAAAACCATGACACTTTTATATTTTGCTCTTCCACTCTTCTCTCAAACTTTTAACACCTGCTCTTTACAACTTGTTCTTATTGTACCAGTCTACTCAATTTCCTTGTGGGAAGAGGACAATATTTTTATTTGTGAAAGAAGAGAAAGAGATTTAAAAAGCAACAAACATCCCCATTTTGAGGAAACATCACAAATGAGAAGTAAAAAGAGAGATGATTAATGCTAAGATTTAAAATCCCTAAATAACTTAGTACTGGAATACATCTAATTATTAAACAAAATTTTCTCCAGTCTTTGATATGCAGATTCTGTTACCTGAAGATTATAGCACATCAATGGTTAATCAAGAAGCCCTTTACTTATCCACATGTTGCCATTTTTTGGTAATGGTTGACGTTACATGAAGAAAAACACAAGAAAGCAATAAGATTTCATCTTTTATGTAAGATGCATTTCTTGATAGTTTTTTCAAAGGATTTTTCTGGTATAATTTTACGTCTTGCAACACCCTGTGGTTTGATCTATGGTGAGGATGCCAAAATGCAGCAGTGCATATCACAGTTTAGTGTGTGAAGCACTTCAGACAGAATACAAGTTGCCTGATAACTGTGTAGGCTGGAGGTGCTTCTACCATTTTGATGTAAATGGAAAATGTTTCGTTTTTCCTTTAAGAAATAAAAAAAACCATCAGCTCACATGGCACAAAAGAAGGCAGGATAGATCCAGTGCAATCAGAAATAGATGTCAAAGTGGGGACTTTTCTAGCTGGGTAAGCTAAAAGCAAGCAGTGGTGGCAGAAAACACAGGTACAAACTTCTGGATGGAGACGCAAACAATGTGATAGCACACTCTGATAAAAATGCCAAGACCTGGGGAGAGGGGTTATGTGAATTACAGCTCAGCATGGTATGATGCTCCTTCCCCTTCCATGAACTGGGTGACAGTGTTCAGACAAAAAAGCAGCATCCTTCCACTGAAGAACTTTACAAGCTTGACTCCTGGTTGTGAGTAACCCAGTTAAAAAGTGTTCATCTTTAATCTCGTTCTCCAGAAGTTCAAATTCATCATTTTTTTCCAATGCTTAAATTGTAAAACTTTTAATTTTTTTCCTAACTTTTCTCTTCTCTTTGTTTGCTGAATAAAACTTTTCTAGGAGGCATAGTTGTGTATTGGAGACCAGTGACTCATACTCCCAAAGTGTTGAAGACATTACTGCAAGTTTTGGCTGTGAAGTTGTAAAATCTTCTTTAGTAAGTTTTTAATGGACGAGTTTGTGCTATTCACCACAACAGGGAAGTGTGCAAAGACCTTAGGCAAAAAAGCAACAAACAGATTTTCCAACTAATAGTAAATGATCAATGTAAAAAAAACCCCAAATAAACAAAAAAAAACAAAAGAACAAAAAACCACCCCAAACCACAAACCCAAAAAACCCAATCAAAACCACAAAACCCAAACCACCCTGTGATTTTTTCGTAAAAGAATTTAAATATCCAGAGCAAATCAGTGCAGTGTTTCCAGTCACAAGAAAGAAAATATAGAAAGTTAAAATCTAGTGAAGCTGAAGGGGAAGATCAAGATCAAGATTAGGGAAGTGAAAGCTTTTGACAAGAACAACAGGAAAATCACTCAATTCTGATAAGTGTAGTGCCAGGAAAACCTTTTAAAGCTGAGTAATGGAAGTGGCTGAGGTGAAGTGCAGGCGAGACTTTTCACCTAGAACACCTTCGACTTAGCAATAACAGAGAGCATAAACCAGCAAAAACCTCTCACCATAGATACTTGGATTTGAAGAAAGCATTTGAGAGCCTTTATCACATTTCTGAACATCATATCCCTGGAACAAGTCGGAATATTACTACATACTGTCAAAACCAATTAAAAGTGCTAAGGCTTTACAAACAGGTACAGCAAGCACATTTAAAGAAAACACAATCAGCTTCAGTATAGTGTTTGGTACCAAACTCCAGTCTCTCACTTCTCACTTTTGACATTTGATTTGTAATGGAAAATTTGCTAAGACAGAGTTTGGCAGAGTAACAAACAACAGATTAGGAAAGACATTCTGATTTTCCTGATTAATAGAGTTTTAAAATGCAGGCTCCAAGAGCTATTGCTATTAAACAGGTAACAAAGGACTCTGAAGTGCTGCAAACAGCAGAACTAATAACGGTTTATTAAAATAAAAAAGCAAAGCCAGTGGAAACTCCAGCAGATTCTAATTGAAGTGCTACTTAAAAGCAAAGAAACACAATTGCCATACTTTAACAGTAAACTATCAGTCAAAGAAGTAATTTGGGATGAAAAACTAGCAGAAGTTGGAAATGTACCAACTGCAATGATTACCTTAAATTACAACTTTATGAGTAAACTAATGATCTTCAATTCTAAGTGCATTACTGCCTAGAAGCTAAGTCAAGAAACAGATAGGTGTCTAAATGCTTTTGAAAGGAAATGCCTCAGAAAGTTAATTTTAAATGTATTTTGAAACCTTTTGACTTGTCAAAGTTCAACACCTTACTTTAAAAGTTACCTGGAAAAGATGGTAAGGATATATAATTCATGCGGAAGTATGCTGCTGCATGTTTGCCAGGTTATTAGCAGCCAGCTGAAGGAATTCTAGTACTGTATAGCTTTTAATGATGGCAACTATATGGCACTTCAAGTAAAGGACATGGAGAAAATAGATGGAAAAATCTATAGTTGGAACATTAAAAATCTTCTCAGCCTTCCTTTCTTTAAAACCTAAGAAGATACTTTCAAGTCAAAGTTATAGATTTTTAATGGGTAAAATGAACAGATTTCACAAGCATTTCAGAGGATGTTACAATTTTTTCTACAAATAACACAGGAGAAAACAAAGCCAAAATGAAACAAAACCAAGAGGGTTTTCTTGTAAGAGTCAGCAAAAATTGTGAATAGGAAGTAGTATAATGACTATTCACTGTTTTGTGCTATCACACTTCCTAGTGCTATTCTGCATCTGATAATTATTTGTATCTGGTTTATCTTCCTATAAATTTCAAAAGGTTTGGCTTTAGTGTATTTAAGTTATCTTCATATAATCCATCAATTTACAGACATAATAGCTTATAAACTTACTTTTAAAAAGTAAACTTACTCTTTTGCTTAATCTGTCACACTTATCTGTTGTAGCTCACATCATGCCTGGTGTTACCAGATGTTGTAACTTGATGTTTGGGGGTGAGGATCACCACTGACTGTCACTAGGTGTTGCTGTCAGAAGTAGCCGTGACATGCAGATGCTAAGTCTAATTCACATTACAAGAACTGAAGACTCGAAGGCCTTAGAATTTTTTTATTGTGAGAGTCAGTATTCTTTTATACACTTTTGTATGTTTATTATTTAGGTTACGTGTTCATTGGTTACATAACTACTACAACAAATTCATTGGTTACTATTTTGCTACAACATACTATTATTAGATACTCATAACATAAACTCTCTAAGTATTCTAAATGCCAGGTGTGGTATCAAGAGACTGCTTTGTTGTTGTTCTCTGCTTTGGTTGTTTGGTTTCTTGTTTCTGTGAACACTGAGTTTCTCACAGATAGACACAGATCGTGCTAATATTGAAATGCTGGGCCTAGACAGGCTTGTTAAATTGTTATAAGATTCCACAATTCCCCCTTTTTGTTTTTTTAATAGAGAATGTAGTGTTTATGGTTTTTTGTAGGAAGGATAACAAACATAGTACAAGGGGTAAAATGATAAAGATGGTAAGCACGATCAAACATTTCGGTTTTAGGGAGTTTTTGATTCATTTGGTGAGTTATTAATTAAATTTACATTAGTTAACAATCTTATTAAAGTTAATAGAACTTAGCAGAACTTAACATTACTTAAAATTAACAACATTTAAACTTAACAACACTTAAAAACACTTAAATGTAACAATATTTAACAGAAATTAAACTTAACAGTACTTAACAGCACTTAACAGAACTTAAGTTTAACAATACTTACTTTAATAGTACATAATATTTAATGGAACTTAATAGATAATTAAACTACTTAGCAATGGATTCATATAGAATTTACTATAACACAGTAATAACTTACAGGTTTAACTTATAAACTTATAGACTTAACTTATAAAGTTTAGTAGTAACTTACTTATAGACTTATAAATCTTAGTAGTAACTTACAGGTTTAACTTATAAACTTATAGACTTAACTTATAAAGTTTAGTAGTAACTTACTTATAGACTTATAAATCTTAGTAGTAACTTACAGGTTTAACTTATAAACTTACTTATACACTCAATTTATAAACTCAAAATACTTAAGAAATTAGATCAACATTCTTTATGTTTGCTGCAGCATTTTCACACTTGAGTGCATACGAACATAGAGTTTGTTCAAAGTATACTTTTTGAAAAAATATTTTGAATTCAGTGATTACTTTAGATGTCTTTGCATCTTTTTAGTGGGCTCAGGATTCAGCCTTGAGCAGTGGGGATATGAGTCTAGAATTCTCCACTGCTGTCTGGAGATTGTTTTTTTTTAAATTTGGCAAGTTTGAGAATTTTCTGGTTCTGAGAGGTTTCACTCAGATGAAGGCTGGTTATAGTCTTTTGTAGTTCAGGAGAGTTCAAAGGGTTTCACCCTGGACCACTGCTAACTACATTTAAATTCTGAATAGTTTCTACAGATAATTTAGTAATAAATCACAGATAGTTCAACAATTCATACCATGAGAGTTGTACTCACGGTCTCACTATCTTTTAACGAGGTTGTTTTTATCACTGTGCTTTCTCTTTGTGTAAACTGAAAAGCAATTTAAAATACAACTCAGTTTTACTACTTAAAAAGGTACTTTGAAAATACATTCACTAATTAAGTTATGTAGGTTTAGAGGGGTTTCCTCGTAGGTGTTTGTTGGTGGTGTTCTTTTGTTGTCGTTTTCTTCGGCGAAGGAGTCAGAGGCTGGCTTGGTGGAGTTGCTTTGCGCTTTGCAGGGTTTGGGGGCAACGTTGCCCCTCTTCCACTGCTGTTGTCTCCCTGGCTGTGGCCGCCCTCGCGCAGGTGTTTGAATTTTTCAAAGGGAGCACAGGGGAGGTGCCGTTGTTACTTTGCTGCCGCTGCCAGGCAGGCACAGTCTTGCTCTGCTCGCTCTGGTGTGGGGGGGGTTCTCCCCGTGTGCCGCTGCCGCCTCCCGTGGGTCGCACGCGAGTTTGACCCCGGCAGTGCCTTCCGTCGTCGCACCGCCTCGTTGCGCCGTTTCTTTGGCCGTGGCCACTCTTACGTAGGTGTTTGAATCTTCACAGCTGAACACGGGGGGGCACTGCTGCCACCTCCGCCCTGTTGCTGGGCGGGCAGGCTCCGCCGTGTCATCGCTGCCCCCCCCGGCTGCCGTCTGTTGTTGTTGCTGGGTTGCTGCAGCTGTTGGTGGGCAGGTTCTGCCCACCGCGCCACCGCCGCTCCCGCGGTGGTTGTCTGCTTCCCCCGCTGCCGCTCTCCCAGTGCAGAGGGGGAAAGGGGGGCTCCCCGGGCGCCACCGCCGCCTTTTTCTCAGTCGTTGCTGCTTGTTCCTGGCCCCCCCGGAGTTTCTTGCGATGCGGTTCTCGCCGGGAAGCGGGTGGCCTCGCTCCACCCCGGTGTGGAGGGCTTCCCCCTGCACCGCCGCTTTCTCAGCGCGGGGGGGGCCACCTGGCCTGCTGCGCCATTTCTTCGGTTGTTGTTTGCTTTTTTCGCCGCCGCTTCAGTCGGCACGGCCGCTCCTGGCCGCCGCCGCCAGTGCCGCCAGGAGTACGCAGGGCAGCGCCGGGGCCGGGCAGGGCAGCCGCAGCCCACAGTTCTTCATGCCGGCCGGTAGTTCCACTCTATAGCTGCTCACTCCGCAGCAGGATGTTCAAAATGCATATTAGTAGCACGCTTTGAAGCGCAAAGATGCATATTAGCAGCACACTTTGAAGTGCAAAGTCTGTGATTTCTCCCTTTCACTTTGAAAGAAAATTGCAAGATGACACTACAGTCTTTTTTTCTTCAGATAAATTGTTTCCCATCTTAAATAAATAAATAAATAAATACCGGTGGCTCACCGTAACTTCTGTCTCTGAGGTACGGTGTCAAATGCGGGTCCGGACCAAGCAGAACTCCTCTGCTGTAACACTTCACCGGCTGCTACTCCCCTGGTGCCGTTCCTGCAATGGCCGTGGCAATGAAGTCCACGCTCCGTGTTACGTTTCAGTGACAGTCGGGGTTCACTTCACGTCGGCCTTCACATCACGTCGGGGTCATCAGATGTTGTAGCTCACATCATGCCTGGTGTTACCATATGTTGTAACTTGATGTTTGGGGGTGAGGATCACCACTGACTGTCACTAGGTGTTGCTGTCAGAAGTAGCCGTGACATGCAGATGCTAAGTCTAATTCACATTACAAGAACTGAAGACTCGAAGGCCTTAGAATTTTTTTATTGTGAGAGTCAGTATTCTTTTATACACTTTTGTATGTTTATTATTTAGGTTACGTGTTCATTGGTTACATAACTACTACAACAAATTCATTGGTTACTATTTTGCTACAACATACTATTATTAGATACTCATAACATAAACTCTCTAAGTATTCTAAATGCCAGGTGTGGTATCAAGAGACTGCTTTGTTGTTGTTCTCTGCTTTGGTTGTTTTGGTTTCTTGTTTCTGTGAACACTGAGTTTCTCACAGATAGACACAGATCGTGCTAATATTGAAATGCTGGGCCTAGACAGGCTTGTTAACTTGTTATAAGATTCTACACTTGTCCAAAAAACTGCTCACATTCTTTTCCTACACATTTGCATGGAATTCCAGCAATTAATTTAGAGACTGTTTTTATGCTGTTTCCTCATACTTACGTTGTTCCCCTCAGATTAAAAACAAAATAAATAAATTCACACTCTCCCCCCCACCCAAAACCAAAACAACAACAATAACAAAAAACCAGAAAAACCCACTTCTATGAAAAATAAAGTTGAATAATTTAAAGCCACATTTTTAATGGCAGTCAAGGACAACAAGTCTTAAAATCAATATAAAATTTGCTGTCAAAATACAGCTTCAAATAAGAAAGCTATAACATCTTTATGAAATGGAAAAAATAAGAAAAAGCATCTAAACAATAGCATTATTCTTTTTGCAGAGCAGTTTCCATTTTTGTATTGCTCTTCTACAAGGCATGGGAAGGTATGGTATAACATTGTTTAACCAGGTGGAGTCATAGAATCATAGCAAGTATTATTCACTGTTACTATCATAATTTTCTTCTCTTCTCCAGCACAGAAATGTTTTTTACTCTGGGGAGTTCACAGGGCATTACATACTAGTACACACATTTATGAGAGGACATAAATGTTATTCAACTTGTAAGAAGTCTTCGAAATAGATTGAAGAAAGAAGTGAATACTGAATCAATTACATCTATTCTAAAGATGGCAAAGGATGGTAAAGTGTATTATCATACTTCAAATTGTCAACTTCAGTATTATTGCACTCCATACTTAATGGAGTCTGCAACATATTCCATTGTTACGATTTCACAGATAACACTGATAGTAAACCATTATGCTACTTTTGACTCTTTCACGGTTTCATAAATGAAAGACAAGTAAAGATAAACTGCTGTCTGTCAGGAAACAAAAAGCCCCACAGCAACAAAAAAGCAAACACACACTCCTACCCCCACAGCCAAAACCCAGATTACCTGTGTGTTTGCAAATTAGGAATGTTTTGTCAATGTCTATACTTATGTTAATGACATGTTGCCTTGACTTAATATGTTACTTCCCTCCTCAGACAGTTGTGATCTGATGATTAGAGAGATGCCTCTGCCCAAATTAAGGTGCAAACAGGACCATATGCCAAAGTCAGTGGTACAGAATTCATTTAACAGTAAATGTTAGGTGAAGAGAGAAAGAAATATAAAAGAGAGGAGAGTGGGGGGAGGGGGGAAGGAAAGAAAGACAGATTAAGCAGAAAGATAATCACCACCACTGTAGATCCAGTGGTGTCCTGTTGGTTCTCTTCTGATCTTCTCAGTAGTGCGGGTGTCCCACAAAAGAGAGAGTTCAATGGGTTCATGCATGTTCAAGTATATGTGTGAACACCCAAGCATATTCCCTGTGGGTATATATTTGGGCTTTGGTGGTCGCAGCTTTTATACATTTTGCCATAGCGGGCAAAATCCTTTGGTGATCTTAACAGTGTTTAAGACAATTATGAGAGGCAGATAGAAATTGAATTAGTTTTTCTAGGTTATTTGTCTCAAAGATGGTTCCAAAGAGTGATATGACTTTCTGTCTCTGCTAAAGAAATTTCTTTTTAATAGTTGCCATTCTTCACTAAATTGAATATAAAAAGAGGTGAGAAGGGAATATTTCACTGAAAATGACTGTCAAGAATATTGTGCAGTTAGGCTCACAGAAAGAGTATCATCCATTATATTTCTGATTCTGAGAAATGTTCTTCCACAGTCTGTATGTGAAAGAAGTTAGCTTAAGCTTTCTTAGGTCCAACAGAAGTCAGATAGCATAACCCGAGTCCGACAGACATATCTGTCAAATGATGAAATACAGTTTTGGTTTCGCTGAAGGCTGATACTGTGGTAAACTTGGTGAGCGTAATGCTGCAGCCAGGCATGCGTGCATATCTGCTCTTTATTGGTAAAGTCCTTAGTGTATAAAATGAGACAGCAAATATCTGAGATGAGTGCAGATGCACCAATAGCTCATGGCCCTCTGCCTATCCCAAGGGTCACAACTGACAGCTGCAAAAAAGTTAATCAATTACTTTTCCTAAGTGAGCTGAGCAAGGTCTGCTTACAAAAAGTTAACTATCAGAGGCTTCAGATATGTATGTGCTATCTTGTTTCCTCAAGAGGCAAAATAGCTTGACAAGTGTATACAAAGTATTGACACCACTTGAGGATTTTCCTCAGTGTTGCTATGTAACAATTCTGAGATCTGTGAGATAAAACCAGGTAAGAGACTGCTGGCAAAACATTTTTTCCTGGGTGTGGTTTTGGAAGAATCCACTAGTCTTCTCTCAGTGTTACTGTTGAAAACACTTATGCTTACAAAGATGCAATTGTCTATCAATAGCATCAAAGAAGGTAACCACAAACTCTAGACAATTAAAGGTATTAAATGAACATTAATTAATGCTTTCCTGTTTGGGAGCAAGAGACTGTATTACTGCCATATATACAGTTGCAATGTGTGTGTGTGTATATATATATATGTATGTATGTATGTATGTATGTACGTATACATGTATGTATATGTATATGTGCATATATATATGTGTATGTATATATAAAACATAAGAGGGAAATTCAGTGCAGGTAAAGATCAGAGTAGATAGGGAAAACTGGCAAGTCTTAGGGTGTCCTTATATATATTGAATGTATTTTATGACATGCTACTCAGTCACAGAGACTGTATTTGCTGAACACTTTCTTGCTTATACCTCTGATGACACACATTTCATACTATGACAAATTAAATTATAATCAGGCAATCTGTAATTTTTAATTTAAATTATCTTTCATCATCCTTCCAATGAAGGGATTATCTGCCGGAAAAGGCATTGAAATTAGTCTCAAAAAAGAAGTATATCAGTCACTGCTGTTTTCTACTTCAGCTCCCTTATTCTTGGCCTAGCCTATTAAATAGATGCTTTTCAGAAAAAAAAGTTAATATTATTAATTGTACAGACATACAAATCCTTTATTGAGTTAGGAATGGTTAATTAGCTGGTCTAAATCAATACTGCTGCATTAATCTCAGCCAAAGTATGTGCTTTTTCTGTCTGGTCACCTTCAGCCCATCATGGGCTTCGGCCCATCCTGATGGTAAATCAGATATGTATTCTTGGTAAAACAGAGTATGTCAGAATATGTCATCTTTTTGAGATTTCAAAAAAGGCCATAAGGCAATTTATGGAACATACAGAATACAAGGAAACTGTGTTAAGAAGAATATTTTCATTGTTTTTTTCCATATTTTAAGTATTCCTTTACACATGATTCTCTTATCTTACTGTTTTAATAATTTCTTTTTGCCTATCAAGATTCTTATCATAAAAGCATTTGAAGATTTTAGCAATACATGTAGTCAAAAATATATATAAAGACTCAGATAAGGACAGAAGAAACCTGAAGTGGCAAGCGTTTATATGGTAATTGTCATGAACGTGTTGCAAATCACAGCAGAGAAGTGCAAAAAAGATGGGCATAAAAATTCTCTCTCAGGCAATAGTGTGGCTGTGTTAGATGCCTGTTTCCCAAGGAAGTTTTCTGGGAGTAAAAGCAACAGTATGTTTTACTTTTATAACTTAGCTATCTCTAAATGTTTGTCAGTCAAGTCTCCCCTGAGCATCTTTGAATGCCTTTGGTCAGTTTTAGACAAATGTGACACAGGTATCAATGATAACAGCTCTTGCAGATGCACTTAAAATAGAGCAAAGAAGAGAAAACATATCAGTGCTCCAGTGACTCACTGACAGGATGCAGCATGAATGCAGTTTGCCTTTAGAAACTGAAAACCTACAGAGAAAATTTCTCACTATAGGACAAATTTTAATGAGTGAATCTATTCCAAGATACAGAATAATGCAAGCGTGAAACAGAAACCATAGGATATAGTGATTTACTGCTCATGGAGCTGGGTGCTTTAGAAGTGTGGAAGTTTCAAAGGTGTCTAATGTCTTGGGTGGAAGGTACACTTTACAGAGAACTTAAACATCCCCTGAAAAGATACAAATCCATGTGTCACAGGTCTGGTATTTAATCTAATGTTAGTGAGGTGATCACTAGATACACCTACCATGTGAAGCAATAACAAAGTTTAGAGGAGGCAGTAGGTTACCATGGACTTTTAGGCATGACAGAGTAATGCCAAGACATTTATTACTATCTGACCTGTAGTCTGTCGGAATTGTTCATCTACCCAACACTCTAATACACATGCTTTAATTACACTACCTGATTAACTCAGCCTTTTAGAAATCATTTTCTGTGCAACAAAAATTTTGTGTTAGGGAACTGCCATTATTCACTAGCAGAAACAGTAAGAAAAACACCTCAGACTCAGTGTGAGCAGCCGAAGCTGCTGGTTTTGCTGTTGCCACCCTGAACTTAGCTCTCACTGACTCTGTTATCAGGCTTGGATTAGGAAATAGATCCTAAAGTCCCTGGCAAAGTGAGTTAAACTGTTTCCAGTTTATGTCCAAAAGTCTCTGAAGTTGACAGAGAACATACTTGATCTGATAATTCAGCATCAACAAGTTTGGTTCAGGAAAATATGTATTTCTTCTGTAGTGTTTCAGTGACAAAAGGTTACAAATAACATGAGTCATACTGACATTACACTGCATTGTTTATCCCCAGCAGTACACATTTCACCCAGTGCTGGAAAAGTAGTTACTAGAAGTGTTTCATCAGAAAAATGTCTATCTGCTTTCCTTCTTGTTGCTGCCTTTGTGAGATATTATAATGCAGTCAGATCTGAAAAGTGATTTGTCTGCTGTCAAAACAGTCCAGAATTCAGAGCAAGACCAATTTTGTACCTAATGCAAGTTTTCCCAGTTTATCCTGTATTTGCTTTTACAAATATTTGCAGGGAACAAAAACTGTTATAGCTCCTGCATTTTCTAACAGTTTCATTTACACTATTCACCACGAGTAAAATAATACCACGTAAAAAAAGCTGCTGGACTAGGTTGTCTGCCAAAGCAAACACTGTGGTCTCAGATATTTGAAATAAGTCTTCAGAATGCATTCTCTAGTTAAAACAGACTGTGCAATAGAGCTGTAAGAGGGTACATGAACATTTCCAAATGTCAGGTCCTGAAGAAAGCTGTGAAATGTCATCATTCAGTTCACCGCAGCAGACAAAGAAAATCCAGACCTTTGATGACCCCTGGTGAAAAAACTAAGCACTGCATTTAAATTATAAGTCAAGATATACTTGGATGAATAGTTCAGTGCTCACTATCATCAAAAAACCAAAGAAAAGCAACATGAAAAGGACACATTCTTTTATGACATGCCAAAGAAAACAGCTCTTCTGCAGCTGGACTAGCACCAGACCTGAAAGATGTACAAGATGGTGTAACATCTTAAACAGGTTTAAACTAATGAACTACATTCCTGCATCCATTTAAAAAAAAAAAGGGGTCAAACTATCAGATGAAAATTATTTTACTGTACAAATGCTGATTTTCTTTTATGACCCAGAGAAGAGAAATCTTTAAACGATACAGCAATCACAGGGAGAATCCAGACACTTCCTGCATTGCTTAGGGCACTGAGAAGGTTCCTGCTGTTCCTTTCCACAACAGATCTTTCTGCAAACACTCTGTGCTAAGCCTGTGTTAAATTCTTCCTTTTGGAGTCATGTATTAATGATGGGAAATCCTTCATCAAACCAACTCAGTGACTCTGCATTCCTCTGAAGAATAGTTAAGGGTATAGAATTAGTTATCTTCTTTTCTTTAAATACACCAATTCCTACAATGACTAAGATAACACATAATGTAAACTCCTATTTAAAAGGACAGCATGATGTAGGCTGTTGCCTCACAACAGCCATAGTAAACATTTGGAATTTTTTACACTATGTCTGAAATGTTGAATTAATTTTTTAATGTTATCTTAAAGAAGCTGAAATTTGTGAATGAGTTGCATACCACTGTTATTTCATCATGGGAATGTATATAAAGTAGAAAATCTCTAACCTAGATAAATCCATAAAAGTAAAAGTTATGTCTGTTTTACAACTAAGATAAATAATTTATTATAGGTAAGCAATATATGTACAAGACACACTAGACGTAGATATTTCTACACCATTCCTGGTTTTTTGTCAGTGAAATCTAGCACATGTGTGGGAAGCACAAGATAACTGCAAACTTAGAGCTGAAGTGAAGGACATTTTTACAACCCAATGAAAAGGGAAGCACCAAATCACCAGAGTTTAGTCATAACACTTCTATTTATCAGCCATAAAATTTATCAATAACATTCAAATTATGAAAGGGACTGAACAATTTCTTAGTGTGGTGTTACATTTTTGCAGGCAGTTCTGAGTTTCACACATGGTTTAAATTCCCCAACTCTCTCTCCTCTATCATCTTAGACTTCAGTCTAACAAAGCCAGTCAAATTTATTTCTCACCAGGAATTTCAGAAATGATACAGAAAACGAAGTATTTCTTGGAAAATCATGAGATTAATCAATTTATTTAGAAAAGCAGGAAAGGTGAAAGGTCACTTGCAGCTCTGACAGATGCTGCAAAAATCCTGGAAGATGCTATTTTCTCCTACCTAGCAGCTCTTTTCAGGAGAAGGAATGCAGGCAGAGGTGGGAAAGTGACCATCCATAAAATGGCAGGACAAAAGCATATCGCCTTCTAACTCTGCTGAACCACAGAAAGGAGTGTCAGGACAATGAGTTTCCCACATTTCCTGAGGAAGTTAGGCTTGTCCTGCACCTTTCTTCTAGCTGTTCACCAATTAAAGGAGGGCAGCTCTAGAGTACACAAGACTCTTGTATTTCTCCAATTCTTCTTAAAATACAGCATTTTGGTCTCTATTTGAGACAAAAACGGTTTCAGATTCAGAAAACCATGGCACCAAAAATTAACACTGAAGCCAGCTACAAATATAAAAGAAACCTTTCTCCATCAGGCTAATCTGCCAACTTTGATTAACCATCATGTGTCCTTCAGTTGTGAGGGACAATTCAAGGACAGACTGTGATACTTTATATATATATATATATCTTGGGCTGTCACTTGACATTTTAGGTTATAGTTACCTGTGATTCAACACTATGTGTGAAAGTATTACAAGAAAACCTGGCCACTGTTCTGATGAACAAATCAATAACATAAAATGAGTCACATTGAATGGTTGGTTTTTTCAGCCTAAATCAGTACATTATGTAACTGAAAGCAATGACCTAATAGCTAGCAGTGGTACTAGCAGAATGAAAGGGGAAAATAAGGGCATCAGGAAAGTACCTTTTCTGTCAAAACACAAAACTGTGTTATCATCTAATCAGTGGTTCAAGATACAGATACACCACAGAGAATATGCAATCTGCATAACTAATTTACATTGCTAGATATCGGGTTACCTGAGGATGCCAGTGAAATCAGTGAAAATACAGATCTTTGCAGTTTTTCTCTATCAGTACGAAAAAGACAAAATACTTCCAGACGCATACACAGGAAAGAACAGTGGGATCCAACCAGTTCTCATTGCTGTCCTCACCAAAATGTTTCACCACATTTAAATTAGATAAGCATTGCAGCCCAATGCCATTAAATAAGGCCCTAAAGACTGTGTAGTCCTTAACACATATTTTTAAAATTGGTACCTGTTCACACATAGAAATTTTCTTCATACACAAATACACTGATCTGACTTTTATACAGACTGTTTGTTATACACACCAAAAACTGTTTTGAGTTTCTCTGAGAAACAATTTGATGCTTCTAGCAAGAGGATTTAATATTATCTGATTGCTCGATAAGGCAGACATTACTCTGAATAGATGCTAGGCCTCTTTTACAGCTAGAAAGAGGTTTTTTTGTTGTACATTGACAGTAGGTTTATTCTATTAAATGTGTCTAAGATACAAGCTATTTGTATTACTGCATATGACTTGTGTAGACCAGTTTTAGTTTTTTTCTTTGTAGCCCACTGTGAAAAGAATAATAGTGTTCGCTGCATTTCTTTCATAGTGTGCTCTTCTGGGTGAAAAAAAGTAGAATGTAATACTTCATCATATCTATGATTCCTTTCTCTGAAACTTCTGGAGAATCAAAAGTGGGAAAAAATATTTTTGCAAATGGCGATCTACTTATCTTACCAATTGCCAGCCTTCAGGCCAGTGTGAAGGATGCATAGGTGTAAGATGATTTTTGCCTGATTTCACAAACTGAAAGGGACACAGTCAGACTAAAACCTGTATTTTTAAAAATCTTTTGTAAAAAACTTCCATTAAAAAATACTTTTTATCTGGACCATTTTTGATGGCTGTTTTTCTGTTTTGTTCAATTAGAACTATAAAAGCAGACCATGCACACTCATTTTTGTGTGCATTCATTTTAGCATGCTGTCTCATGTGGTAATACGATATTGTGGCGTTGATCTGAAATCCCCTGCAGGAATATGCTTACTTTCAATGCATTCTACTGTACAAAACATTTATAAACATTTAAAAACATTAAATACAACTTATAATTAATCCCTAAATATTAATGCATTTTTGTTACAAGTGTCATTGATTATCCTTTAATGAAGAGAGAAAGATTGCTCTTCACTATTGTGATATATTTCATCCTAATTTATTACCATAATCCCCCTTATTAATGATATCAGTTTCCCCTGTTGATTGTATAAAACTTGTGGAGAATACTTAAAAAAGAAAATTTAATTGAAAAAATATAATAATTAGTAGTTTGCTTCAATAGCTGCTTTTAGTGCCCAAAATTACCTCACGTGTTTTCCCTTCTTCCCCTTCTTTTTAAAGCTTGCTCCCTCTCATGCCTTTCATAAAGTATCTGGAATTTTTTTACATACTATCTAAATGACAATAAGGTTCTGACAAGACAGACAAGCAATGCAACCTAGTGAATTTTGAGATACCATGATAAGATATTGATGATTTTCCCCCTTATTTTCAGCTGCAATGTTCTACTTGCAGCTTTAGGACAAAATCAAGTCAGTTGCAAGTCATTCCAAACAGATACAGTAAATTTGCATATGCCAAGTGATACAGTTTCCTATGATGAGGTTATTGCTCATGCAGAAGGTGTGATACTCACATGAAACATTCTTGAAATACAGATAATAAATGGTCTTGTAGCTCTCTAGGACATTGTTATTATATCCACCAGTGAGAGATCATCAAGTATGTGTTTTCACGTGATTCATGCCAAACTTTAAGGCAGTGACTTCTATACATTATCTAAATGCTATTCAGAAATCAACTTTGAAATTTGATGAGACTTTTTTCTGAAGAAAGAACATGCTAGAGATGCAGAGCAATATTCCAGGTAGATGTTTATTTTTTAGGTTGGATAAGGCCTTGAGCAACCTGGTCGAGTAGAAGATACCCCTGCCCATGGCATAAAGGTTGGGACTAGATGGTCTTTAAGGTCCCTTCCAACCCTTAACATTCTATGATTCCATTATTTAGAAAGAGATCTGGATTCAACCTTAAGCCTGCATAAATCATTCAGTACATATAACAATGCTTTAAAAGGTCAGTTGCTATCATTCAGGTTTGTTTTCATGACATTTAAACCTACAAATATATGGGAGATTGTAAGCCTAGTTTGAAAATCCACTACAGGCTATAGACTGCAGAATGACTCAGATGCTATAGGATCACTGATGTACACTGCATTTATCAGTATTAATCTGTATAAATTGGACATTCAAAATGATAAAAGAATGGGAGAATATGAAGACTGAAGATACATCTCATATGTGGGGCTAAACCTCTTGTTTGAATCTCCCATTAAAAATCTTTATCAATGAAAAAGTAATGTCCTAGATTTTAAGGGAAAAAGCAAACCAAACCAAGACAACAAATTTAGAGATATTTGTGTCTTCTGAAGGCCAAAGATGAGATGGAAAAAGCCTCAGACTCAGGAGTAGTGTAAAAGAGAGCAATTACATACTAGTACAATTGCTTTGTTTCACCCCACAGAGAATATAACTGGATCCCAAACCCCTTCACCATTTTTTCTTCAAATGAAAATTTAATTTTTCCTTCTTGTTCCTCTTTTCTCGGGTCTGTCTTGAAGGAAACGACTGTACCTTTTAACCTAGACA
>VZTJ01002316.1:52186-85823 GCA_013397795.1 Orthonyx spaldingii | reverse complement strand
ATCAAATGTATATAAGGCACAAGGGAAGAGGAGGGGAAGACATTGATCTTTTCTCTCTGGGGATAGGTGACAAGACCTAGGGAATGCTGGAGCTGTGCCAGGGCAGGGTCAGGCTAGAGATCAGGGAAAGGTTCTTCCCCCTGAGGGTGGTGGGGCACTGAACAGACTCCTGAGGGAATGGTCACAGCCCCGAGGCTGCCAGAGTTCCAGCAGAGTTTGGACAACGCTCTCAGGGATGCACGGTGGGGGGGACTGTTGGGGTGTCTGTGCAGGGTCAGGGGTTGGACTCCATGATCCTGATGGGTCCCTCCCAACTCAGGAGATTCTGTGATAGTATAATTAAGAAATCAATTTTATTATCCCATTGTGACAAGATGAAGCCTAAGGATGGAACCACTCCTCTCGAAGAATGTCTATCCACTCATCTAAAAGTATTTTGCTAAATATTAAAGGCCCAGTGGTATTGCCTTCTCTGCAATACAGCCCTATCTGCAAGGTTTACGAAAGCAGCAATGTTTGAAGTCAGATTTTTTGTTTAAAAGATCTGCATGTTACCTGAGCTGTTGCAGAGTTTGGAGTTCTGCTGCTCACCTTGCAGCCCCTTCCAGGAACACCCTGAAAACCTCACTGTTACCCATTAACAGTGTTACCCAAGAGCCCGTTCATTATGTGACTTTCCCTTGTGCCAAGGTTCCCCAGGTGGTGGAGGACACATGTTGGGTTACTTACCCTTGGAATTTGCAAATGCCAGGGAAGAAAACTGACCACCTAGACAGGGTCAGCACTGCGACAGCAATAGCTAAGGAAGAGCTTTCCCACAAAACTTTTTACTATTTCCAAAGATTGTGTAATTATTTCTAATGGTTTTGACATGAAAACAAATGAAGAATAAAAA
This sequence comes from Orthonyx spaldingii, assembly GCA_013397795.1. Classification (NCBI taxonomy): domain Eukaryota; kingdom Metazoa; phylum Chordata; class Aves; order Passeriformes; family Orthonychidae; genus Orthonyx; species Orthonyx spaldingii. The sequence continues at coordinate 84,928 of VZTJ01002316.1, read as the reverse complement.
GTTATGTGCAGTGCCCACATACCTAAACTTACCTTTAACAGATCAGAGAGGCTGAGGTTCTGGATTCCCCTTTCTGTCCCATTTAAGCACTTTTCCCTGAGATAAAAGCACTTCACAGGAGCTGATACATAATGTGCACAGCTCTCGGAGCCCTTGCTGGTTTTTATGTTTGTTGGTTTGTTTTTTTCAGTCCTCAATGTGGTAGGCTGGTATAACCTGGCAGGAATTCCCCAGGAACAGAGGAAGTGCACCAGTAAACCTGGCTACTTTCAAAGGACATGGTTTAATGGCTCATTTCCCACTTCACTGGCCTTTCCTCCTGGATCCTAATTGATCAGTAATGGGAAATAAAATTACTATCTTCAGGGAATTCCTAAGTGACACACACAGCTTTCCAGCTGGTGATAACTTCCTGGGATTCCAGGATATTTTATGAATCTACATGAAGCAAAATACTGAAAAGTGAAAAAGGCCAGAAATCAGGGTCTGGGGAGAAGTAGCAGCACCATTTCTACAAGAATAAATTCATTTCATTTTGGATCATGAACAGAAACACTGCTGTGAGCAGTCACTAAAATGACTTTAACCTTTTGTGCTTGTGGGTAAACCAAATCTTCCAGTATTCTAAAAAGTGTAAGATCCACAGCAAATTCCAGAACTACAAAGCACAACAGGAAAGGAACCTGCATTCAATCTCTGCTTTAGACCCACACAACAGCACTGTACTTGACCATACCCTACAAGGGAATCCCAAAAGCACAGAAAGGATCCTCCCTCCCCCAGAACACCAAGTGACAAATGTTCACAGAGTCACACAACTGTTTAGGTTGAAAAAGACCTCTAAGATCACATCCAGCTATAACCCAGGACCACCAGATCCACCACTACCCCTTGTCCATCAGTGCCACACCTGTACATCTTTCAATACCTCCAGGAATGGTGATTTTTCCACTGCCCTGGGCAGCCTGTGCCAATGCTTCATAAGCCTTTTAGTGAACAGCTTTTCCCCAGTATCCAACCTAAAGCTCCCCTGGCACAACCTGAGGCCAGTTCCTCTCACCCTGTCCCTCGGGAGCAGAGCCTGAACCCCACCTACCTCCAGTCAAGGAGTTGCAGAGAGTGATGAGGTCTCCCCCGAGCCTCCTTTTCTCCAGGTTGAGCATTCCTAGCTCCCTCAGCTGCTCCTCACAGGCCTTTTGCTTGCAGCAGAAAATGGAGAAGTTCAGGGTTAATGTGTAGACACCTTCAGAGTTCATCCTTGGAGGACACGAGGGTGTTCTGCAGCTCTGTCTGAATCCCCAAAAATGCACGTTAGCTTGGATTACAGACTGACCCTGCCTGGGGAACATCACACTGAGCTACCAAAATCCACAGGAGTGCTGTGTCTCTGTTCATATTTTTAGGGAAGGAGCTTGGGATCTGAAAGAACAAGTACTTTATATTTCAGTACAGTACTAGATAGAATTGCCAGCAGACTGACAGCAGGGCATCAAAATAATATTTATTGACCTGATTTAACCACATCCTCCTATTACCTGAACCATGCCAGGAACAAACTGTCAGTATCTTACTAGAATTGTGTTGTTATACAAACACAGATAAGCACATACTATCTCAACTGTATTCAAAAATATCTATTAATTTCACCAGAAATATTTACAAGTGACACTTTTTCTTGAAAAGGCTGCTTTAAGCCAGAAATAAATTCATAAATAGTAAAGGGAGAATCTAATAAATGAAAGTCACAATATTGATCATTGACTGCAAAAGAATCAAAGTTACATTTTTGGTTTTATTTTTTAGGGATAGCGAAGAATCCAAAAATAGTGGTTTGAGTCTAGACACTTATATAAATCTTGTGAAAGAATTAATCTGCTCCTTCAGTAGCAACAGCTGCCCCATTTCCAAACTAATCCAGCTAAAAAACTGTTGTAATAAAGTCTGTATAATTTTAAGTTATTTATGTACTCATCTATGAGCTCCAGTATTTTCTGGTTTATTTAGAATTTATTTCTAGAATAAAAAAGAGAAAATGCATTTTACAATGGCAGAATCTCAAATTTCATTTACATAAATAGATTTCTATCGGTTCTTAGAAAGCACCTGGTTATTTCTCCCACTTTGCTCCATGATGTAGCCAAACACTCAGAAAAAGCAGAAATGTTTATTCTAATAAAGCAACAGAACTGATCATTTTGGCCCCATGCCTGTAAAAAAGAGAACTGAATGCAGGAAAAGACATCCAAATTAAATGCAAAAAAAAAAAATGCCTACAGAGTTAAAAAAAGAAAAATCAATCCAATAAGCCATTCTAGCAAATCACCATCACCAAAAATGCATCGTTTGCAAAAGGAGTCATATCTATAAGATACAGAGCTGCTCTGCCAAGCAGAGGAAGCCGCTTCGTGTCCAAATGGAGTCATCCTGAGGACAGCGTGGTTCCCCAGCAGTACAAGGGTGGCACCTGGTGATGACCACATTCATCTGTTCCCAACTCCAGCCTTCCTAAAACACCTGGCACAGGCTGCTGTCCTCACCTGGAGTGAGAGGGGTTATGGTTGTACCTACGTGTAAATGTCTGTATTAAAAAGATGCACATGTATCAGGTATCTTCAAATGCTTTCCTTTCATTACCTGAATTAAAAAAAAACCCAAACATGAAGAAAACAGGAAAAATCTGTAATTCTATGATATATAATCTATGCAAAAATTTGTTTAAGCCTTCAATACCAGAGATAAAAAGATCCAGTTGCTATATGAGTGTTGTTCTAATGCAACCTCTAAAGTGCCATGTTCTTGAGTCATTTGCTGTAACTGGGAACAATCCTTGGAAAAGCTGTTCCCAAAAGATCATCCTGCATAGCATTTACTTACAGAGCTATAGTAGAGAGAGATTTTAAAAAGTCACACACTCAAGCAGTAGAAAATTCTCCTGATCTCTCCAAAAACATAAAAGATGCTCCAGGATTTTAACATTTTTTACCAACAGACAGAGTAAGCCTCACTCTGGAGCCAAGACAATCCATTCAAACTTCTCTAGTTAGTAAAGAACCTGGGACAAGACCAAAGTGCTTTATTACAAATAGAGCATTATTTTTCTCTGGTTCTATGCACTGCCTCTCTAATAATACATTACAAATAATACAAAATAGTAATTAAGAGTTTGTTGCTTTTTTCTTATACCCTTCTCATGTTTGTGTACTGGGAAAATGACTGTTTTTCTCAAAACATTCTCTTCTGTTTGTCAGGGTGATCCAACCCCCATCCTTGCTCCCAGAACTGCAGGCTTCATTTTCACCTTTGACTGCAAAAATTGCTCTGCTGAGAAGTGCAAGGAATCACAAACTGCATCATTTGAGAATTACAATACCTTATTTTACAACTGTAGCGTGTGCAAATTGTTATTTCAATTAAATTTAATAGTTACAAATATTCTCAAACCGTGTAAGTACAGTAGGTTCTACAGAAAGTAACGTGGATAACCAATATTCTACAACTTGAAACAAAAACAATAAATAAAAGTTTGAAGTATTAAAACTAAGAAAAAAGTAATCCTGTACATTGTACAGTACCTTTTGATTAAAGCTTCTTAGCAAAAATATACCAATGTGTTCTAAGCATTCCAGTTACAGATGGTTCAATATTAAAATTTCAAGGTTTCCTCATCATGAAAAAAATATTGCATTTGTCCGTAGGTGCAGCAGAAGATGTCTCTCTCTGAACAAGGCTTCAGTCTTTAACAACCTAGAGACAGTCAGTCCAACTTCAAAGGAACCATCACAAAACTGCAATACAGTACTGAGGATGTAGGGTTGCTGTGCATGAGGGGTTGGACATTCCTCACTCCCCAGAGCAGCTCTAGAGAGCCCACCGGATGTCACTGAGGTCAGCTGGGTCCCCCAGGCCCCCGTCAGCCTCCAGGTAATTCATCAGAGCTGTCATTGCAGTGTCATCGTTCTCACAGATGGCATCGAAGTCCAGATGAGAATTGCCACCTGCAAAGTGATTCAGACAGGAAGTCTGAAGAGCTATGAACACTCTGAAGCACGAAGAACGTTGTAACTTGCAAAACAGAATTGGTTTGAAGCAGCACCTGCCTTTGAAGTCAAGGCAAATATTTATATGTTAAAAAACCCTAACTTGACTCCCTTTTAGTCTAAGACCATTACTCCTTGTTCTATGCTGTTGGGGTTGTTTTTAACTATTTTTTTCCCAAACCCTTATTAGAGGATTAGCTTTTTTTCCTTTGGTGTTTCTTTTTCAGTTTTTTTTTTTTTTTTGGTTGGTTGATTTGGGGTTATCAGGGTTTGGATTTTTAAATCTTTTTTGAAAAGGCTCATAGTTCAACTGGAGGAAACCTGTAGGTTATAAATAAACAAATAAATCCCTGGTAAATGAGGGAGAAGAGGGAGATGGAAAAGTTTCTAAGAGCTGAAATACAGGATAAGCATGAACATGGCTTTTATGACATTTTGCCTTTGATGTTAAACATAATGCAGTGGCATTTTCCTCTCACAGGGCCAGGGAATCCTGTATGCAGACAAATTTAAGAAGGGAAAGAAAAAAAAATACTTTCTGAACCACTTTGACCAGTCCTTTGTATCAACTACTCCCAGCTTGCAGCTAAGAAAGAGGTAAAGTGCTAAAGGACAATAATTCTCAAATTACAAGCAGGTCCCTTATACTGCACTGAAATACTTTTCCTTCTTCATCTCTGTCCTGGAGAGAGAACAGTAAAGTGCCTCATGGAAAGTGTGATCTGCAAGAATGTAATGGTAAACTTCAGTTATAGATGTTGGTTTTTGTCATGAGATTGCCTCACTAATCAAATTTTGGTGTTGGCCTTGCAGCAATAGCACATGTGTTTTCAGAGTGCTCACATCTTCAGACAGACAGAAAAATCTCCTTATAATTTATACATGGTTGCAAAGTGGTGCATTCAGAAATGACACCATTGATCAGAAATGTCATCCCCTGCAACTCCCAGAATATCCCCAAGAGAAATAAATCTTACTGAGGAGAGGTTCATTACTGGGAAATGGAATAGCACCCCGGGTTTGTTCTGAATTCTCTAGAACTTCTGTTTCTGAAGGACATAACTGAATCAACTCTTTATTTGGCACCTGAAAGAGCAGAATTGGTAGAAAGGACAGAATTAGAGCCTAAATTTAGGCACAAATATTACATTACAGAAACATCACAGATTGCTGTCAAATTATTAAGAACTAAATAGAGAAAGTGAAAAATATGCATCATCAGTAGGCAGATATTTTGCATTTAGAAACAATTTTTTTTTTTTAAGAAGTTCATTAGCACTGGACCTGGCTTAAATAAAAGTTGTGACTTACACAGCTGTCAAAGGTACTTCACAGTGGTGGCACTGCTTGAGGGTCTAATTCAGTGTTCAGTAAATAAATTCAGCACAAAATGTACTGGTTTGTACTTTCCACATCTACTACCATAAACTACAAATTCCCAGTGACATCATGTTTGTCACTGTCAAAACATTCTAGTTAAGAGATTACAAAAGCCCTCATACCTCCCAGGTTATATATGCATTAAACTATATTAATCACAGCAATAGAAATGCAAGTCATCCTAACCCAAAAAAAGATAATTTTTTTTTCCTGATATTTGGTTTATTCAACACATACATGCAATTTAGCAGGAGAGATTCCTAGGATTGCCTGAATTGTGTATATTTTACCAAGGAATTAATAAAGGTAAAATGCTTTCCAAAAGTATTTTAGGAACAAATGGGATACCAAAGCCCAGAATAAAGAAAAATCTTCAATGAATATGACGAAATTATCCTTATGATGAGACATTACATGATTTAACACAGGCATTGAGCTGACATTAACCTTTTAATTTTGGAATTTTACAGGCAGGGGCATACTCACATCGCTGCAATTTATAGTTAAAGCTGGAGAAGGTGACTTTCTCAGGAGATGTGATGGACTTAACTCTCCAGAGGGTGAAGAATGCAACCTAAAATTGCATATGTTTAGTTGATTTACCAGGTCACATTAATCAAACACTGAAACATAGACTGTGTGTTGCAGAACCCACCAGACCTCCCCCGTAACAAAGAATGAGTCTGCTAATTTGAAACAATAATGCCTTAAATTCTCCTGAAGATTCTAAATTATCCTGCTCCAAGTTTTGGTAGCAGAAAACAAAGAGATCAGAAAAGGCCATGGGTCACAATTCCTTGAGCACACTTTTCTTCCTCTGCTGAATGATCAGCACAGTGATGTGCTCTGCCAGGCGCGAGACTGACATTACATTGTAATGGTATCTCATAATCCTATTGCTCAACATAAAAAAATTTATAAATATAACACAATAAAAGTGAAACTGGAGCAACTCTCACATAATCATATATCCCTTGTCCTTATCCTTACTTAAAAGCCTAATGATGATGCTATGCATTTATTACCTTTGTAATTCTAATATTTCATTTGCAATTTCGGTTCCTATACTTCCAGCACCAAGAACAGTTCCAGAGGACATTCCAGGTACACTTACTAAAGACTGTTTTAAAGAATCTGTAGATAAAAAAACAAAGTCCAAACAAAACCTTAAACCCAGAGCAGTTTCATTGCAGAGCAAGGATTCATGTTAAAGCAGCTTTTGTTCTAGATACACTCCTATATATACACACTCCATAAGTATATATTTTCATATATATATTCAGAAATTATACTCCTTTAAATACTGATTCATGGCAGAGGGTGTTGCAATATAAAGTGAATAATCTGTTTGTGAAAATTGTTGTTCTCCAGTAGTGAAATGTATCTAATAATTGCCACCTCCAGTGTCTCTCACAGACATTAGAAAGAACACGAGTTTAAAAAAACCCTTGGATTTCTCACCAACTGAAATGAGTTACTGAAAGAACATTCTGAAAAGCACAAATAAAGACTTCACAGCAAGATGACAGAACAGCATGCAGAAAGCAGAATCTATGCATAGCAGAAAAATAATAACAAAGTATGTTCTGTATTCATAGTGCCCTGTATTTTATAGATTTACTCAGTACAATTGCATTTGTTCAGAAAACCAGGCAAAATATGAAGGGTCTGTGACTTGAAGCACAATATCCTACCAACCAAAACCCCAGCTCTAACAGAAGCTGCTAGAAATTAAAAGTATGTTACATACACATCTTTTTAGAGTTCTGTGAATTATATCAATTAGGATTCTCTAAGTAACTAGAAACTGGCACCAGAAGTAGCTTTAAAAAAATATTAATCCTTACTTGCACACAACCTAGAGTAAAAAAATCCCTGGACTGGATAAATCCAAACTGACTGATCAGGAGATGCAGCTGTGATAACTGTAAGAAGTGACACTTGCCTTCTGCAGGTTGGGAACTGTAGAGGACCTCTTCTTCAGCTGATTCCTTATGACCTCTGAGATTTAAAGAAATGAAAAAAATCCAAAACAAACCACAAAAAGTGAGCAGGTTTTTGTTGTTTTTTTCTTCAAGAGCAAAACCCAGCATATATTTATATTTAATTTCAATAATACTTTACGCAGAATCAAAGCTAACATCCTCAAACTAGGGAAATACAAGATATTCTTCACATATTTCCCTGTTCAATTCTTTGTAATGTTTCTGAGCAGTGGGTGAAATACTAATTTCCACTTACTCTCCAAGTAAAAAAGAAAGCCAATAGAATTGTCTGTGTTCCATGACAAGGGAATAGGGCTGTCATTTTTACTCTTAGGAGAGAAATCAGGTACCCAGAAACAACTGCTACAAGGACAGCTGCTGCCAACGTTCCCTCCTGCTGATCTCCAGGGCAGGCAAAAAAGTGTCCTTGGGCTACTGGCCAGCACAGACTGTCTTACCTGCTGCTCTCTGCCTTCTTGGGGAAAAAGGACATGGGCAAAAGAGGTGGGGGATGTTGACTTAAGGCATCAAACAGATGCAGAATGGGTAAAAGGCCCCCTTGACAACTTTGTTTAGTGGAAATAAAATCCCCTCTCTGTCCCCTCTCAAAACACCAGTCATTGGCAAAGATGCTCAGTATGGACTGGAACAATCTGAGTAACAGCTCCATTGCAAGGTACAGAGAATGAAAAAGAATTAAAACTAAAAAAGAATTAAACACAGGCATTTACTGTCCCACAGGCTCCACCCTTGCAATCAGTTTGGAGGGGATCTTTCTGTCCTGCCTTGCATTTCCACCATCTATCAATTGTGCTTCTCCACCTTCTGACACCTGGGGGTAGGGCAGGACTTGGAATTGGGTCAACTGACACACAGAGGGTTGCAAAGACCAGAAGGAAAAGCAGAATTAACTTGACAGTTCCATTTATTCAAATCTACTTTTCTTAAAGATCCTCCCCTTCTTCCTTTAGCAAGAAACCCTTTCACCTCAATTTTTCCTACTGGGAAACAGCACAGTTTTCAGAGTCAAATCCATTACTTAGGCCTGAAACAAAAATAGCTGGTAAATGCCAAAAAATGTTTGTCCAGGTTGTTCAGCCTCTTTTTGTGCAGGGTTGATGTTTTCTAGCCTTGTTCTGCTTCCTAAGCAGGTTATTTTCTGTTAGTGCTAACTGTAACTACGACAAAAAAGAAATGGAGAGTCATATAAAGTACTTACAATACCACAGTGTTGTTTGATACAATGTACTCCAGCTCTTTGGTCCAAGGATTCATGAAACTAAACCACTGACTCTTTAATGTAACAAAAGTCCCATCTTTTGCTCTAAATTTGTAGGAATTTGTAAATACTTTTTCTTTATTCTGCAACACTAGATAAGAAAAGGAAAGTTATAATCACCATATTTAAGCTTAGAAAGGTAAGGTTAAAAATAACAAATCTGTTTTATAGCATCATAAAACCAAAATGTTTTTGTTGGCCAGACATAGAATAATGACATTCCAGAACAAACTGGGACCTGTTCTAAAACCAAATTCTAGTTTCAGCAGTGTCATAAATCCTACATTAAAAACCAAATACTAAGTTTCTGCTAACCACTAAGTTTCAGGACTTGGTGAGCTTTCTCAACTGCTGTATTTAATTATGTTATCTGCTCTTCAGGATTCCTTCCTCTCCTTTATAAAGAATGGAAGTAGAGGGTTTGACAGATGGACTGACATTATTCCCCCACAGTTAAGGCCCTGCACCAGGAGTCAAGACACCACATGCTTCTCCCTGCTTTCATTACAAGCCTTACACAGGCAAGTCTTAGCACAGACATCAAAAAGGGCCATGCTGAGGTTGGTTAGTTTGGGTTTGTAGTGTTTTCACTTGCAGTTACACGTAGCTCTAGGGAGTCTGGGAGGACCAACTGTTTTGTACCTTCTTTATGTTTTTCAGCTAGGTGATTGTGATCATCTTGATGGCAGTACTCATAACATGAAGTTCCTAGAAGCTCTTGTGGCAGATACCCTAAAATTGCTGTTGCACTGTTAGAAATAAAAACATGAACTACAGCGGATTCAAAGCTGTTTTCTTGAGTATCAGATAAAGCAGAACATTAATATTTAAACAAACAGATGCCTGTGTTCATGTCTGGGGAAAAACCCATAGCATTAGTACAGCTCTAAAACAACAGGAAATATTTTTCACTGCAAATCATCCCTTTGCAATGAATGACAATTCAAAGGTAAAACATGCAAACCACATGAACACACAAAATACTTATGTTTAGTGGCTTCCCCTCAGCCAGTCACAGTACTGGTCACACATAAGAGTCAATAAAAAACTCAGCAGTTGACTTTTGCTCTTCCACTCAAAGGAATAGGTTTTAAACTGAGTTGAAAGAAAAGATGACTGAAAGCAATAAATTTTCCAATGACAATGAAATTCAAAATGCAAAGTGGTAACTAGGTCTCTACAATAAATAAAAGTCTGGTTCAGAGGGTACAGAAAATGGGAACTTAGTTCTCACTTCTAATGAAATAATTTGGTACCTCATTTACATAAAATGTATTTGTTACAAATGGTAAGACTCTCAAAAGTAATAACTTTTGGTTAAATGTTTATTGCTTCAATCATATGCAGAGCCATGAAGCTCTAACTTGATTTTTCTTTATGAATAAATGAGTCAATTTTATAACTTGTTTTAACCTTGTTAGCTTACCATTTTCTGTATGTCAATACACTTCTATACATTATGTATTATTTGACAAAAAACAAAGCCCAAGTACACATAGATTAAGAGTGAACTGCTTCTTGTGTAGAGCAGAAAAAAATCCTGAAAATTAGAATTTTTGAGAATTTTCAATGAATTCTCAAAAATTGAGAATTCTAATTCAAACTTCTACCCTGATGGAGAAATTAGTTTTGACAGAGTATCAGAAAATGGAGGCAGTGTTGTCATTTCTCTTCATTAAAGAACAAAACGCTTACCGCTGATCTACATAAACAAATTTTCCATCCATGGCAAATCGTGTAACAAATTCTGTGGCTTTGACTTTTATCTCTCCACTCTTTTGTGGAACAATATAAGGGTGTAACCTCCCAATTGCAACAAGGCAGTTAAAGTTACTACTGTCCTTTTCTACATCATTTTCCTCTTCTACTCCCACCTCATTAGGAGGCCAGTTCTTCAAATACCCAGTACAGTGAATGGTGCAGTATTTTCTGTGATCTAACAGAAAGAAATTAAATAAGACACAGTTATTTTTCAAAGAGTAAACCAAACTACTTATTTTATTCTGTTGGCCATGAGACCAGCAACTATATCTCATGCTTACCTACACCAATCATACAAAGCTACAGATTATTTTACAGAGTATTTTAAAACTAATTTTGTTCTGTTTAATTTGGGCTTACCTGCAGAGAGAGCTTCTAACCCTATGTAAGATTTAGGAAGATGAGTTACAGGTGTTGGCAGTTCAAACACAAGTTACACAGAAAGGAAGCAATAACCCACAGATCTTTATGTGGTTTCATATGGATTGTGTATTAAAATTAACCTGAGGCCCCCTGTAGCTTCCAAATCAATTTACCTTTGGTGAGCACAATGATCTGAACATTTGCTCACTGCATAAAAGAAATCAGTTAAGAACAACTCAAAGCAACCCAGTTTTTCTTCTGTTTATCCCAGGCTTCTGAAGTTTTATGGGAACACAAATATTTTAAGTATCTTAAATTCCAGCATACACTGTCATTCATCCCTTTTTCCTCCCTAAATAACACGCAAACACCCTCATAAGCATCAGGGTTTGACAGTAGGTGTCCTACAGGAGCTGTCTTTCCAAGAAAATGCCAAAGCATTCTTGACGTCTGTATGCTCAACAGAATGCTTTCCATAGGTTTGATTTTCCTCTCTACTGAAAAAACACAGATCAACTCTGCAAAATGAGAAACTGAGTTATCCCACTATGATTTTGTCACAGCTTCATAGGTGCCTTCCCTCAAAACTGCTTTCCCAAGAAGTATTTACAGAAGTTAAATTGTTATCTCACTGAGCTATCTGACACATCAAGGAATACCACATTCTATTTACTTACAATCATGGGCCTCTTAAAATGTCTAGCTCAACAGTAACAGGTTACATAGAAAAACAGAACTTGGAGGATTTTTTCAGGATCAGACAATTTCAGCACATCTTTTGCAAAAATCGATACTATGGTATTAGAACAAGAGCTGGAAATTGCATTTTAAAATTGAAATTTAAACTTTCACTGGAAACTTGACAAGATTATACTGCTCTACAGACATACCAAAATATGAACTACAATTACTGGGAAAATGAATGGAATTACACTGATAAATTAACTTTACTATGAAAAGGGGGAAAAAAGGAAAATTCGTACTTTTAAAATACACACAACACAAAAAATAAATCAGAAAATAAAGTTGGTTTACTTGCTTTTTTTCTTTCAAAATAGTAGAGTTTGCAGGCTTTATTCACTCAGTTATCTTCAAGACATAAGTTATTTAGTTTCATTCTTCTGATCTGCTCCAGTTCTTTCAAATATTTCCCTGAGACTTCTAAAATTTGACCACAACAGACCACACGCTCCTATACAGCCACTGTACCTCAGGTTCCTCCCTCCCTCTTTCCAGGAGGGCCCAGGGAGGAGAAAGAGTACAATTAGACTGTTTTTCAAAAGGTGTCTCTGGTACACATTTGCACTGCTCTACAGCTACTTGGTGAGATCAGTAGGAACTAGAAGGTCACTCAGAATTTAAACAAGTTTCAAGAGAGAAAGCCCCCACTTCATCTACACTCTTTGAATACCTTTCTTCTTTGGGTTGGGCAAACACTCCTTCTCCTCTTTGACTGTGGTCCTACTACACTTTATCCGACAGAAGAAGGAACGTCGAGCACCAGAGTTCAGCCGAGCTGGTCCAGCTTGGAAATCTGTGTGTACTTGCAAGCCAGCTTACAAAGATTTAGTAAAGTAGTTAAAATAAACCAAAATCAAGCAATAAAACTCCAGAAAACAAAATGCTTTCTTCGTTTACCTCCCAGTACATTCTCCTTACTGTTTAGCTGCCTAAATTTTGTCCTTACAATTAAAGAAGTCTAATAGTTTAAACAGGGCAAAGAAAACATGATTGACACAGATTCCAAAATTAGAAAGAACTACTAAACTATTTTTAAACGCTTCTTGATATTCTGAACAGTATTTTACCACAAATGCTTTATAAACTTTCAACTTGTATTTGGCACGAGGAAGAACTGCAAAGATGCTTGTAAAAGCCAACTATAAAATAGCCATTAGCTGCACAGTACATAATGCTTTCCTTATTAGAAACAACTGTAAACAACAGGAGGTTTGGTTACATTGGGATTGACACTTAGCATTTTCAGAGAAGACAGTGATTCTTGATATTGAAGTGTTTTATCCCATGTTCGACTACATCAGGTCTTTTGTATTGACAAGACCTAGCAAATACAAGAAAAAAAAGTAGTATGCTGGTAGGAAGAATGTCAGACCACATCTTGGTAAATGCTTAACACTGATTTCAGTAATTTAACAGAATTTCAGTAATTCTTATGACCTAAAATCAAGTTTTTTCTGGGCTAGCTTTTCAATTCTAAATGCATTTTAAGCAGCAGATACGCATTCAAATGTTTGTTTCACTGAAATACCTCAAGTTTGTTCATCCATACAAACACCTGAATACATCCTGACTAATAATTAGATTTATTAGCATCTCTTGAAAAAATCTGAGCACATTCAGCTCTGACTTACTTTTGCCATCTACGAGCTTCTCCCTAGGTGAGATGTCTGATGAAGAAAGCTGCTCCTTAACTTTTGCAACATCTTTTGGATGTAAGTAATCAAATAAACTTTGTCCAATTAAACTGGCCTATTAAAAAAAACAAACAAACAAACAAACAAAAAAACCCGAAAGAGATGAGAATCACACCATTTTGAAACAGAATCCCACACATTACTTATCTCAGGAAAACAACTGTCTACACCACTTAAAAAAAAAAGTCAATACCACAGTTACTCCAAACATCAATATTTTGATTTACATTTGTCATAGTTTAATATAATTTTGATTAAAAAGGGTAGTAAAAACATAGTTTGCTACTTCCCTTTGCAAAACAGCAGATTTAGTTGGATATTAAATAAGTTCTGTACAACCAAACACTTTCTTTATGCAAATAATGCAATTTATGATCCTAGCCAAAGAAAGTTATGCACAAAGTAACTTCACTCTCAGATTATTGGGGAAGGAGGGAAGAAATAGGAAGTAGAATGAAATATTCAACTAATGACATTCAGCTCTAATGTGGTTGGACAAACTGGCCCCACTGAGGCAGGAGCAGGCTGGAAGCAGGGGTCAGCTCACTGCAGCACCCCTCAGCAGAAGATATTTAGCAGGGATGTCTCCAGCTGGGATGCACTCAACCTCTCACTCTGTTTATCCCAATAACTGACCTGCTGCATCACTTTCTTTTGGAACAGGAAGGAATTCTCACAGAAGTGGGCTGGTTTGGGTTTTCCACTGCTTACCTGCAGCACAGCAGCCAAATCACAGGACAGAAAGGAGCTGTGCTGGCAAGCTCTACTCCAGACTCAAACTCAGGATAAACATCCAGCCTCTTTCCTTTTCCCAGTCCCCATCCAATCCTAATGCAAAGGGAAAATTCTGAGTGCTGCTGAGACAGGCTAACAGCAGCCTTGCCAAAATATACAGGTGTAACAAACCAGATTAAGCTGCAGCACAGGATTCAGAACCTAGAACAATTCCCAAATAAACTGATAAATCCATGGGTTTTATTAAAGTCACTCATGTCCTTGAAATCTCCTTGCCTGGAATAGAGGAGATCTTAAAGGCCTGGAAGTAGGAATGTCTAACGTGAGTGACTCCAGAAAGGCACTTTTAGTTATTGAGCAATACCAGTGTAGAAGTTTAAAACAAAATTAACTCTGCTTTATGCTTATTCCCTTAGCATGACTCATTTCACTTTAATTAAAAAAGATAGCTTTGCACTTTAAAAAAAAAAAAAAAAAAGAAGAGATAAAAATAAATCTATGAAGGAGTCCAGATTGGTGTAAATCTATGAAGGAGTCCAGATTTGTTATCTGTACATTTATACAGAAAATGAAGATAGCACAAATGGCTTCAAAGTTACAAAACTAGACAGATGGCAGCACTAACTTTTAGCCTCTGTTTGTGAAACAGAAAAAAAACCCGAAGGAACAAATTATCATCCCTTGATTATTTGTGGTAATTGCCTATGATGTTAAACGTCAACTAATGGAAGAAAAATTCTATTTTTCTTATTTCCCTTATTCTACAGGCTAAGCTGGCTCCATTCAGTTTCTTTCTGGTTAAGAGTACACAGATAGTTATTGTGGATGATGTGTTGTGTGGTGCACCTGAGCATAAAGGCATCACCCAGGAAAGCTTTAATTAACTCGCACTGATGAACTACCAATTTTCCTTGGCCTAAAAAACCCCCCAAAATCACTTCACTATGTGAAAGAAAATCTCTTGCACACAGAAATTAGGACATCTTCAAATTATTCCTTTCTCTCAGATTGGCAGTTTTCTTAAGGATGATCAGCTGAAATCTGGTGGTGTTCCTCAGACTGGGAACACTGACTGTACTTGTACATATTTTCTTACAGGATATTCAGCTTCACTCTGAATAAGGTTAAATCAAAGAAATTCCAAGAAATGATACACAAGGAACTGGTTTGATGTAATATAGAATAAAATATAAAAGTTTTTAAATTTCTAAGTAAACAGAAGGTAAAAGCAAACAAGAAACAACAATAACCACCTGATCATAATTAAGTATTTTGCAAACTGATTCAGAGACAAACAGAATTTTTCCTCTGTTGCATCCAACCACAAACAGAAATCCATCTGCAGCCTGAAAATATAAAGATATTGTCTTTAGAAACACAATTAAAATAAACAATGAATATTAATGACTACAAGGAAGCACACTTCTAAACCTGATTTTTAAAATTAAATACAAGAAAGCTGGAGAGGGATTTTTTACAAGTGCATGTAGTGGCAGGATATGAGGGAATGCCTTCACACTTGCAGAGAGGAGGTCTAGATTGGGTATCAGGAAGAAATTGTTCCCTGTGAGGGTGCTGAGGCCCTGGCACAGGGTGCCCAGAGAAGCTGTGGCTGCCCCATCCCTGACAGTGTCCAAGGCCAGGCTGGATGGGGCTCGGAGCAACCTGGGATAGTGGAAGGTGTCCCTGCCCATGGCAGGAGGTGGAAGGAGATGAACTTTAAGGTCCCTTCCAACTCAAGCCATTCTGAGATTTTACAAGAAAAGCAGTTAAGATTGCAAGGACCAAATCAGGCCTTCAGCTACACAGCTAAAGTTCCTTAAACACAGCTTTGGCAAAAGTCCATCTGCAAAACAGCTTCTTTTGGGAGCTATTTACAGATCTTGGCAAAGCATTATTGCAGTAAAGGAGAAAAAACCATAAACTTAGCTGTGAATGAGGTGTGTGGGTTTATGAAGTGTGCAAACAAGAGGAAAGATTTTATTCCAGGTATTTCCTGCACCCTTTTTCAAAGTACATCTTTAAAATGTACTTGAAGGAGAGCCAACAACTGCAAGGAAGTTTCTGCATAATTGGCAGCATTCTCTGCAGTTGCATGAAGATTTCAATAATGGATGTAATTAAAGAGGTAGACTGCACACAGATTATTGACCCTTGCAGGGCTGCTGCCTGCCATGCTCCCAAACCCTCTCTGCACACCTTCATGAAAGCCTGGCTAGTGCACAGGGTTTATAAACCAGTACAACAAAACACTTGCCTGAAGGAAAAGATGGGAGAAGAAGCACTGTCCAACTAAAAACTCCAGCTTTAACAAGGACATGATTTGTCTGAGAGTTTCCTTCCACTTACCCTAAGGATTAACTGTCGCAGTTCATCATCCTTCAAAAATGAAGGTTTATACCGGACTTCCGTGTAGGAGCTACTGGAACCTGAAAAATGGATTATTCATAGAGATCGTGTCAGAAGTTACCTTTTAAATTCACTTTTAGCAGAGTTATACTTGTTATGTCTTTCAAAAGTTCTCTGTGATCCTAACAGCTGAATTAAAAAAATAATTCAAGGTTCTAGAAACTCTAAAAATAAAATTTAAGAAAATCTCAAACATACACTGGTAATGAAAACAGACACATAAGCATTTTTTTCTTGTCCTTTACTTAACACAAACCAAGGAAACTTCTGTTCAGATATCATTAATGTAATGCTAGAGAAATGGCATTATGAGAACTGAATTTTCTAGAAACATTTCATAGGTCTATTTCAGACTTATTAACTAAATTCTCTGCTGAAATGGAATAATTCCAATATTATCAATTATCTTTTGGCATTAATAATACTTCATTAATAATATAATGCCAGCAATCAAAAAACCAGACTATTGTAGTTAAATGTCTCACTAAATATAGTGAGGCTGACTCACTGCATGTACTGTTCTAGTACTCATGGCAAGTACTCAAAAATAATTTTTGTCCATTACATTTTTATCCATTACATTTTTGTAATTTTTTCTTGTTCCATTTTTTGAGGTAAGTAGCAGTTGAACATTTCAGCCAATTTCATCATTCACTATAACTCCACACAGTATCTTGTTTTCTCTTAAACCATTTGTTTTGAGGTAAATATAACTGTGCTGGGTAAAGTCCAGTTTTCACTCCTATTGTTAAAATACAAATGCTTGAGCTGAAGATTTCTTGTTTAAACTGCAAGTGCAGTTACTGCCCTGCTGGTTTGTCACATTATTTCTTCATGCAAAACTTTGGGCCTTTAGAAAACCCTCAAACCCTTTCCACCTGAGCCATTCTATGATTCTATTACTCTAAAAGTAGCAAGATAATTCATTTTCTACACTTCTTTGACCCAAAACTAACTGGGTTCTGATTAAATCTGTTTATTCCCAATCAGTGGGTTTTGCAATGCAGAGGGTTTCTGATCTTTGCTTATGGTTAATCAAATTATTATTCTGAAACAGTGGTACCAAAACCCCTAAATATTGTGTGCAGCTGATAGACTCTGCAATATGCAATTTGTATTTGGATATATATATTTTTAGGGGAGGGAGAAAATATTGCAAAACCTAGAAATAACAAAAGGAGAGGAAATACTATTTCCTGGGTTGATCTCCACACTAAACCATTCCCAAAGATTAACTTTGCTAGCTGACTGAGGCTATCAGAAGTTTCAGTTTCTTGGTACTCTCTAACATGTGAGGGTTTGTAAGACTTTAACGTAATCTAACCCCTCGACCACTTTGTTGAAGTGTGTTCTGTCTTGCAAACTTTCCTTTTGACTCCTGTACTTTTTAAAAAGAATCAAGGACTGACCTAAGAGCAAGGCATGCCCTGAGCAGACAGAAAATATAAGACACTGAAAGGTGGCTTTTTTTCTTGTTATACTAAGCAAAAAGAAAAAAAAAAGTTCTGACAGCTATTGACACATACATTTAAATGAGGAGCAGACTCAGAACTAAATACAGTAAGGAAATGTAAAATAAAATACTCTTGATTTAACATCCAAGAAGATAGACAGTATAACTCCCACTACAACAAGGGCTTACAGGGTGCAGTTTCCTGAAGCTCACCTTTTAAAGACTTCAGGTGCTGCACAGCCATCCGTAGCACTGTGAGTTTATCCAGTTTTCGGGCCATGGGATTGCACTGTGGTATCATGGCAGACAATTCCTCTATCAAATTATTCATTTTGTCTCTTCTTCTTTTCTCTGTTTGACTGTGAGCCTCTCTAAGAAGAAAAATTATTTTTAAGAAAGATGTAGAACACATGATTTTCTCCATAATATTCAATTCCATTTTGGGAATGGAACTACCACAAGTACTACTGCACTGAAACAGTTTTTCGTATGCTACTTGTATTGGACAACTGAATTGGATTTACTTCAACAAAGATGAAATGGTCACAATAATGATGTGAAAGAAATACTGAGGAGAAAAGATATCTCAAGCAACAATTTGATTATACCTGGCAGGAACAACGGGTTATGAAGACTTCTAAAAGTGAAACCCTTCTCGTGACCCTTGCCATGTAAGTGATGACTTGGACACCTCAGTGTATCCCAGAGAACTCCTGATGTCATTGGCAATCACTGAAAGACATTTCTGCTCCCTGCTCCCACCTCTGCCTGGCCTGTGTAACTAAGATGGGGGGTTCATTCCGCTGCCTTTTCAAAAACCTCACAGCAATAAGCATTACCTTTATACCTGCTTCTAAGGGATGGAGTGGAAACTGAAAGAAAAGGCTGTGCCTCATGTAATTTACCAGAAGTATCTCAGGAAACTCTCCTTTTCCTGGTAAGGTGGTGCAAAGGCTTTCAGCCTTTGGGCTGTCTCAGGTTTCATCTCTTGGTAAGCCTGTCAAGACCTCAGCCACAGAAAGAGCGTCTCTTCTTGGCCAGTTTTCATCAGAAAACTCCTTCTAGGGCACACGACTGAACATCACAAGTGTATTTATAGCTCAGGTCACCTTTCCTTTACTTCTTTCTAGTGCAGTATGTCAGCCTTTCAGCCCATCTCCTTCCCTCTAACATCCTCCAGCAGATCAAGGAAAGTTTAATTCTCTCTCTCCCTCCTTACCCAGAAGACAAGCCAGCCACTCAGTTAAAACCAAGATGATTTTCCTTTCTGATTGAGGCCAGACACAGTAGTATAGTTATGCAAAATGAGGACTAAGTTTTGGTTCATTGATCTCCAAAACTTTTCCTCATAGGCATACTGCAACAGAAGCCATTAAAGGTAATAAAGTTAACTACACCTGGCCTGTTGAGAAAGAACAAAGTACAGTTTTAAAGATCTACTTATCTACCATTTTTATTATTTTTCAAAAAAAATGAATGCCTTCACCACACAACTAATTCTGGGTCATTTTGCCAGGCATTCAGCTTTTCTCTCTCCAAAGCCTTTTTTTAGATTTAATTTTTTGAGTTATGCTCAGATCTATGGGTTCACCAACTCTTCATGTCAGGCAGGAACAATCAAGTAATATCCTGTGTCTGCTCCTTGAACTGTGAACCTCAGGAAGACAGATACAAGCATTCCAGGAAAGCGAACAACCTTCCACATCTCTGAGGGTCAATAAGGAGTTATAAAAAACTGAATAGGTGGGTGCAGACATTCAGGGGATGGCTGGATGATTCAAAAAGCCTTCAGTTGCTTTCCCCAGCCACAAAGGGGAAGGGAGAAAAGCAATTTCCCCAATATGATTGAGACAAGAAACACTGGAAGGAGATAACTGATAAGCAAACCTCCAGAGACCCTTGTATTCTTTTTCCCTCCAACTAAGGCACCCAAAAGTATGAAAAAAAATTAACAATACCACATAAAACTGATTCAAGCAATGTACAACAATCTTATATAGCAATCTGGGATACTCTGTGAAGAAAAAATAATTTTGAAGTTAAACTGTAAATATATCTTGGAACATTTTAGTTTCTTTAATTTTGTTTCAATTACAGGAACACTTCATAATTACTAGCTAGCATACTATATAAATAAAAGTTCTGGCAGCATGCTGAGTGGATTATGTATTTCTGGTTTGACATCTCTGCTCACATGAAAAATGAAAGACTTATTTTTAAATCAACTTTATAACCTAGCTCTGGTTTTACTATGTGGCTTGTCTGCAGTTTAAAATATTTGTTTGACTGAACTGTGGTTACACAGCATTTCAAATCTTGCAAGTGCTCTATGTGAATTTCAGTTGATGTGAATTCAATGTTCAATGGCAAAACTGGAATAATTCCCTATACAAAAGCTTGTTCCAGAAAAAGAAATCTTTGTCATGCTTTAGTGAAATCCATTTCCATGTGGAATAAATTTTAAATACCTCCAGACGCAGATAAATGTAGAAAAAACAATTCTCAAATTCATACAGATGAAGGATCAGCTCCTTCTACATGACCGGGGTGTACTGCATTTAATTCTCACCTTAAAAACTTCAACCTCGTGTTTTTGCTAAACCATCTGAGATATCTGCAGCAACTTCCATTAAAATTAGTAGCAAATAAAATTCTCAAGGAGGCTTTAAAAATTACTATACATTTAGCAACGAAAAGCTCACTGTTAAATATTTGATAGTTTTCACAAACGTTACTAACAAACTCATATTTCACTATTGTGACTCTCAGTATTCACTAGCAAAAGGTATTTCTATTGTAAATTAGTACCTGAAATCTTTTACTTTAACATGTTCTTCATCTTCACTCCTAGAAAAAACAAGATATGGAGTTTTATATTACATATTTAATACTAGGCATTTCTTTCCTCCCACAAATTCCAGAAGATAGAAAATACAATGAATTTACTATGGCTCCAGCAAAAGCAAACCCACAAAATCCCTAAACCATGACTGACCTAGCAAGTGATGCATAACAGAAAGAGACCAAAGCACAGCTTGCAATATTCACAGTTGTGTGAACATATTAAAGGGATATTTCATAATTATGGGGGTTTTTTTTTAATTCTGGAGACAACAATTTTATTGGAACATTCAAATAATTTAAGACTAGGTTTGATTTTATTTTTTTGTTTAAAATTTTATAAGAGAGATTATCTATTTATGTTTTAATTTCTAATATCTTATAGTCAAATTATAAAATCAGCAATCCTAAATTACATTCACAAAACCCCCAAAAATCTAAGCTATTTCCCATACCCTACAGCAATGACAAAGTCCTAAAGTAATAAAATTGTAAATGAAACACAGTCATAAGTGTCTGTAGCACAATAAACACTCTGCAACAGGAAACTATAAAGGATGATTCAAACAAGGGCAATGAGCTCTTCTTTCCCTACGACCACTGCACTGTTCACCACTCTTTGTGGAGAATTCCAGAGCATGGCCTTGCTGCCATCAAGGAGGATCAAGAGGAGAGGGGTCAAGCAGGCAGCAGCTGTCTGCCATGAGGAAACGGAAGCAGGAGGATCTTGGAGATTACAGCTTTAGGAAAGGTGCCAAAGGCTGCTTCCACCTGTAACTGAGCACTGACCCCAGTGAGGATCCAGCAGCCAAATTAACACACAGTGCAGAATCTGGGATTTCACTTGAACCCAGCAAGCTTCCAGACAGTCTGATAAACCCAAACACAGGAGGAGGTTTGGCTCACAACTCCCCAAGACTTTTATTCATTGAAATTGTTTCCGATTTAGACGAGTTAGCAATAACTAGTATTTTCCTTTCATTTTAAAAGAAACTTACCAGAAATAGCCATATACTGTGAATTGCAACTGAATTTACATTCTCTGACCATAAGAGAAGAGGTAAGGAGGAGCCAGATCAGCTGCAATGCAGCATGTGCCCCTAGTAATTAACTTTCCTTCTCCCTCAGGAGCTCCACTTGGGGAAAAAATCTAGCACAAATTTGCTGCTGAAGCAATCAGTCCCAGCCTTCAATGGATTTTTATAGCCTCTGTCCTAACAGCTGTGGTGTTGCTGATATGAATAGCTAAATTAAAACTACCTTAACTATGTGAACAGAGGGTGAAATTCCACTTTGTGGCTATAATGTGGGTATACCTAATTGGTACTAAAAAGGACAGAATGGGCATTAATCAGAAAAAATAAAGAATGCTACCTTTTCTCTACATTCTCAATTGATTTATTAAATATACTTCCCCATTTCTTCTAAACTGGAAGCAAATGTTTTAAAGGCAGAAAAGAGGATTTTTAGTCACACTTTCCATCATGAGCACCATGGAAAAAAATCCACAAAGAAACAACCAATTTAACCCCAAAGAAAGATTTTTACATTACCCTTGAAGCCAGGCACCAAACAGTGACTCTGCTGCAGAAAGGGACCTGGGGGTGCTGAGGGCAAACCATGCCCTGGGCTCATCAAACATCAGATGGGCAAAGAGGTGATTATCCTGCTGTGCTCAGCGTTGGTGCACCTTCACCTCGAATATTGTATGCACTTCTGGGCCCCAAAATATGAGAAGGTGTTTGGTGAAGATGGGAAGGTCCCTGAATGAATTCTGAGGAAGGCAACAAAGCTGATGAAAGGGATGGAAGGAATGTCCTGTGGGGAGTGGCCAAGGACTCCTGGCTTGTCTAGCTTGGAGAAAAGGAAGCTGAGGCCACTGCCTTGCTCTCTGCAGCTTCCTGAGGAGGGGAAGTGCAGAGAGAGGTGCTGAGCTCTTCTCCTTGGGATTCAAGGACAGGACAGGTAGGAATGGCTCAAAGCTGTGCAGGGGAGGTCTAGGCTGGACATTAGGAAGCAGTTCAGTACCAAGAGGGTGGGGAAACACTGGAACAGGTTTCCCAAAGGGGTGGTCAATGCCCCAGGCCTGTCAGTGTTTAAGAGGCATTTGGACAATGCCCTTTACAAAGTGCCTCAACCTTTGGTCAGCCCTGAAGTGCTCAGGCTGTTGGACTGGGTGATCATTGTAGGTCCCTTCCAAGTGGAATAGTCTGTCCTGTAAAAACACTGCATGGCTACTTACAAACAAGTATTACCCAAGTAAGGTATGCAGATACAGAAAAAGAAAATGCAACAAAGTAATAATGTAATTAACAACCATCCTGGCACATGTATTCCACCAAGGGTTTGCTTATGCTGCATAGCCACCTTGTAACAGCATTATTTTAACATAGTTTCTGTACTGCTAATTTAAAAAGCACTTTAAAAGGTTAAAACAACCAAACAAAAATGTTTACATTCACCAGTCTTGGAAGAATAGGAGATCTTTCCTTTGCCTAAGTCTTCCTATTGCACTGGTACTTTTAATTCGTTCCCATTCTTAACTTCAATACTAACAAGTTTGGCAAAGGGAGAAGCAGAGCATGATCTCAGAAAGATCAGGAACCCTTAACATTGGATGGACCTGTCCATCCTGTCCCTCAGCTGGATGTTTATCACCTTGTGCTGTACACAGGCCTGCCCCAGCATGAAGGAATCACACAAGGTTTCCTCAAGGACCTACACAGCTCATTTAGCCAAACAGCAAAGCGTGACATGTTCACAGAACTCGAAACAGAAATGGATTCATTCATAAAAAGTACCTTTTCTGAGGATCACCATCAACTTCAACGGTATCCCTGCAGAAACAGGTCATAAAGTAAGCAAAATGGAGTTTGAAGCACAACAATATGGCTTGATAGACCCAATAAGACAAAGTCACGAAAAAATTTTAATGGTAACTACACTTGATTGCTTATTTTCAGCAAGATCATTAATCTTAGTACCTAATTACTACTTCTTATAAGCCAGTACTTTTTCAATTAATTTTTCAACTGGGACATTAATTTCTTTTATCAGAGAGATCTGAACTTCAGGGAAACACTACAGAGGAACCAACACTTTTACTGAACATGCAAAAATCTTTTTCTGCTACTGAAAAAGAGCGGAAACTTTTTTTTTCCCCAAAAACTAATGTATTGCTGGAGTTCTCAGTTATCTACATGATACACTTGAATCTCCAAGTTGACAATTACATCAACATCCACAATACAGCTACACTCTGCAGATCAGTGGACTACAGATGGAAGAAGCTGCAATTGAAGAGAATTGCTTTAATAATCACCAATACATGTAAATCTCCTATTCCCCACCTTTTTAAACACGAGTTTTCCACACTAGTTTGGAGATATTTGTAGTGCACTACATCTGCAGGCTGACTTGTGTCCCTTATTTCTGCCTGATTTACACAGCTTTGAACAGATGACTTTTTTGGTTAACTGGCATCTGCTTGGCAGTTACAAAACAGGATAAAACAGTTGACAGTGTCATCTCAGCAGTCAAGTATGACCCACTTTAAAACACTGAGCGCTACAAGAGGACAGTCCCCTTTTTTAGGTCACAGGTCTGTCTCCCCATTTAAGGAAATGGCTGCTCTGGTCACTGAAGCAGCAGTTCTAGACCAAACAACTTAACCAGTAATCTTGGTTCAACCTTGAAGGTAAAATTCTAGTATGCACATGGGAGACTTCAAGCAACTTAATAACTTGCCTTTACTAGTAGGCAAAGAAGGAGAAAAAAAGAAAAAAGAGAAAAAAATTAGGATTGAAATTTCAGCATTAGAGACATTATCCAGACACTTCAGGCCAGGAAACAGCATTACAGAATCCTACATATATCCCTTGGATTTAAGGATTACTTTTTCTATTTTTAATAATTGGGGACTGTCAAAGAAAACATTTGGAAAGCATTGTAAATGTAATGGTAATAAACAAAGGAATGAGGATTAGAAAGGAGGAAGGAAGAGGAAAAGGAAAGACAGTGACCATGTTGCATAAATAACAGAATATCTCAAATTCAGGTTGAGACAGAGAGATTTGCTTCACTTACTGGTTGTCAGAATCACTTCCCTTGCGTTTTCTTGGAATGTCAGGCACAGCAGCATTGAAAGAAGTGGTGGTGGCAGGTTTGGTGACTGGATTCATGAGGCTGGGCACTCCACAGGCAGCACGCGGGCTTCCATCCGCGGAGAACTGATCTGCCAGGGACAACAAAGGCTCAGTGTCCAGCAAGAGCTGCATCACTGTGCATCCATTCTGACCCTCACTGCCAAGAAAGCCTTCTGTGAGTGGCTTCTGTGTCTCTGACAGAAACAGCAAAGGTTGCACTGCTACAACCCAAGTCCAGCAGAGAGTACACCACCTTCCCACAGTGCTGTAAGGATCTCAGCAACCCAACCAATGCACCAAGGCAACGTGAAACAGCTCTCCCCTCGCACAACCTTTGCACTTAAATCTCCCAGCACCTCACACATCCTGCTGCAAAACTACCAGCTGTGCCATTCGTCAGCAGATCAAAATAGTGTGGGCTCAAACTAAATTAAAATTGAAAAATATACTGTGAACTATGTTTTTTAATCAAGTTGGATATTAAAAAAAATGCAAGTTTGCTATAATTGTATTCCTGACATAACATCCACAATTACACAGAACATCTGGCGTGGAAGTTGGAAGAGTCTCAAAAACTTGTCAAGTTCCCTTCACAATTCTCCTCTTCAGGAAAACTGTTGTTTCTGGAAAGGACAGAAGAGAAGTCATAATCCAAAGGAATCCTAGCAACCTAGTGGGAAAGGAGAACAGTCTCAAGGAACACAAGCACTATTGCACTGTTTTTCTGTCTCAACACAGCACTGTCACAAAGAACCATCCAGCTGATGTTTAGGCAAAGAGCCAGAATTAACTCTGTTTCAGCAAATGTAGAAACTCCTTTAGGCTTCATGTGCCAGTGAGGACAGATGAGAGATTAAGAGATGTCATTTAAGGAAGTGAGCACCTCCTGCTTCTAGCTGGGAGCAAAACCCAAGAGGAGTACTTCCAAAATCCAGAAGAAAAAAAACAGGACGCTTTCTTGCGAGCTTTCTCTTTTTTTAGCATCTGTGCTGATTGTAAAAATGTAGAAATGTGCAAAAACCAATGATATAAAGCATACTCTTTTTTTCTCTCTTAGATGTAAACACATCTCACACTGGAAAAATGACCTTCTAGGTTTTCATTTGGTGTTGGAATACAGCTCCGGAGAGTTAAATGAAAATAGGCTAATACTCCAACAACAGCTTGCTTGGTCTTCCACTAATCCTCTCTCTATCAAATGAGACATCACAAAGTCAGCCCCTGTTTTATTTTAGAAAGCTCTTTAACTCATTAAGTCACACAGGAAGTTTCAAAAAAAGAGGCGGAAACAATCAATAAATACTTGACAAGTAAATGGCAACCTATGGACATGTGCAACAGCAAGAAAATTTAGTTATTTCAAATACACATCACATTCAAATTAGGGATGTTAAAAACATATTATAAGAAATGACATGATAAATACTATAAGGACACAATGGTAGATGTCTGAAATATTTTTACGATGAGTCTTCCTAAAAGTCTTGTTTTATATTTCTGTTATTAACACAATTACAAAACAAACAAAAAATGCCAATGAATCCAAAGGAATTGTTTATTTAAAAGGAGTAGTTTTAATTCGCTCAGGTAACAGCATCCTGTAATTACTGATTAAGCTACTGAAGTATAATCAGACTTGATGAATATTCATAAAAGAGTACTTACTAAGCAGCAACCTACATGGTTCCAAGGCAAGAATGCCTTCAGCAAAACAGATCCTTTCGTTCTGGAACAAAGCAGGACAGCACAGACCCACTGACCTAAATACTGCTCTGCACACAGATGGCCAGCCTGCTCCCTGAGCACTACCCTTTAAAGGAACAAAAGCCAAGGCCTCTTTTGCAAGTTTTCCAATTTATCTTCAATATCATTAAACAATTAGTTTTTTTCCTCCCACCCAAGCAACAAATTCTGAATACTAACAACACCCATTTTCATTAGTCTTAACTGAGAAAACAAAATACATTCAGATTACCAGTAACAGTGACCTATTAAGAACTTCTACACTATAATTCTTAGGTGATAAATTGAATCCTTAACACTATCCCTGGGAAAAACTTAATGCCAGTACGATGGGTGGTTGATCTTGAACAAAAATACAAGGTTAAGAATCCATACTGATCCCTGGCATGCTCAGCATGCAGCTTCTATTCTTTTCATATATATATATATTTTCTATAAAAACCCACAAACCAAACCAAAACCCCATCAACAGTGCAAAAGAAAACAAATATAGAAATAAATTTAAAGCTTCAGAACAACCAAGCATAGCAGAACAGTGATTATGTGGAGTTTAACAGAAGAGAGCAAATCCTTTTAATACCTATCACTCACTGAGCAAGAAGTGGGCAGAAACAGCTCCTAAAGCCAAGGCAGCTTTGAGACGTCAGGAAGGGTAATGGAAAACAATCTCTGAGGGTTCCATAACAGCCATCATTCTGGTACTGGGTGATTCCAGGATGCGTACCCTCTCCCTGGAGAGTGTCCCAACCTTGTAGAGGCTGTGATGGAAGATTTCTTTCCTTCTCTGGCTTACACCACTTTGGGAGAGCTGGATAAAGGATTTAAAAATCTTTGGGTTCACAAAGAGAATGGTCTAGAATGTACCCCGATATCCAGGGTGTGCTTCTACAACAGGAAAAAAGTTGGATTTTTACCTTTCATTTCAGCACCTGGCCGAATTTCTTACACTTGCATTTTCTGTGAACATTTTCATACCATTGATATCAAAACCAAACATCTCTAAAACACATGAAGCAAACAAAAATATTTCCTAATTTCATAACACACTTGCTTAATGAAAAATAATATCCAGAAAGATCAATCGTTATTACAAGTTGATGTTTCTACAAAACCAAAATCATTAGTCAATTTTAAAACTATTAGAAACAGTTTGAGTCAGCTGGAGATGTTTTGTCTTACCACCCTAAAGGCTATTTTTTACACTAGTCTGGTTTGCAAGCCAAATAAAGTTCCAGCTGAGAAATGACATTTTTATTACTGCTTATTCCACTGCTAATGCCCTGGAATACTGATAACCAGATTTTAATGGCATGTGAACAGTTCCTCAAATACATGTTTATTATGATTCATATCTGTCTCTCAGCATTAAGCCTATATGCTTAACTATATTAAAATAAAAAATATTTTTAAAGCATATTATGCACATTGGGACAGATGGAAACAATGAGAATAATACAGGAACTCCCCCACTGGAATCACTCCCTCTGTGAAAAAGCAAAGACCATCCAAACAGTACAATTACGTATGGAAAATAGCTCCTTCCCAGAAAGTGTATCAGAAGCAAAAAACTATTAGTTCAACATTCATTTTAGTGTATTTCATAACTGGGCAAACAAGGTGTTTAAGGGATGGTTATCAAGATATATTTCTCATCACAGTGTACAAGAACATCCCCTATTCTTGTGTTTTTCTACATGGAAAAGAAATAATAATTACAGTCCCCAAGGCGGGGGCAAAGAAGGGAATAACCGCAAAGAAGGGAATAACCGCAAAGGAGCGGCATGAAACTGCTGTTTGGGGTGAGATATAAAGACAAACAAAATCAACCATATTCCTGTGTCAGCATATTTCTGTGTCAATTCCACACAACGCATTGGGAAACAAGGCTTGGGAGACTCCACATTTTTCCAATTACTGACAATAATATTTTCTAATCCCATGCCACATTCCTGAGCTGTTTTCTCCACCGACAGTTGTAGGGCTTTCAATTCCTAAGCAAACACAAGCTATTAGAAAAGGTTTATGGCCGAACTCCACCAGCCATAAAAAGGGAGATTTATCTGAACCAATACCCATGTCCACATCTGAAGTAGCCATTCTGGTCCCTCTTGGAGGGAGGTAGACATTTCTAGGGTGATTCATCTCTCCCCAAAATAGATTCCTACACTTGGCTAGATGAAATAAAACAGTTCTAGGGTGATTCATCTCAATCTAAAATAGATTCCTACAGTCGGTTAGAGGAGATACAGCCCAAGAGTGCCTATCTCCAGTCAGGAACTACACAGGGACCAAAGCAACGGGCTCAGACTTGGACATCTAAAGATAAGTGAGATGAAACCCACCCCAAGTACAGAAATATCATGCAATTATTAAAAAAATAACAGCCACAGACAGCACCTGTTTGCATCACATGCTACAAGTTCAAGCCCAAGACAGTCTTTCAAAATTATTGCCCTAGTTATGCACTACCTCAAGACCACTCACCTCTAGCAAGGTTAGCTTTCCTGTCTAGGTTTGCAGGATACATATTAGCACTCTAAAAACCAGCAGGAAGATACAAGTCATGCAGTATTAATTAATTAATTAAAAGAGCTGTCAGTCAGCCCTCACTTAGCCAGTTTAAAAAAGAACATCCAAATTCAGCTATCAGGATATTACAGTAAAATGGGCTTGAAATAAAACATCGTTGAAGAAGTACATTTATAAAGCTTATGGTGACACTTTTCATAGTCTGGGAATAAGTGAGACTTGGAGAAATGTGGCAGCCCTGCAGCTGCTTGAATTAATAATGTGTTAACACTGGCACAACCTCTCCAGAAATAAGGAACTTTTAATCCAGCTTCCTATTTTGAAACACTTTCAAAAGCAAGAAGAAGAAAGAGGCTGCTTTGAATTCAGATTTCTAAGATCACAGATACCACAGACTATTAAAATATGTATTTTCCAAAGGTATGTTCCTGATATGCACAAAACCCTTCAGCTATGAATCTGGGCTTTGCCAAGTTTAAAGAACTCCAAATTCTGGTAGAAGCGAGTGTGAAGTGGCACTCGAGGGTTGTGCAGCCCAGCCAGGGGAGTTACTTTTAGATTGCAAAATTCTGTCACAATTAATATGGGGTTTGGGGGTTTTTTTTCTTTGTTTGGGCTTTTTTTAAGATGTGAGCTGGAGGAATGGAGCAGCTCTGCTAGGAGGAAAGGCTGAGGGAGTTGGGATTGTTCAGTCTGGAGAAGAGAAGGCTTTGGGGTGACCTCATTGTGGCCTTCCAGTGCCTGAAGGGAGCCCACAGGAAAGATGGAGAGAGACTCTTGACAAGGGCCTGGAGGGACAGGACAGGGGGGAATGGCTTCACACTGACAGAGTCAAATAACTCTATGCCATGTAAAATGATTTATTTTATTATGGAGTTACTTTTCTAAAATTTTAGTTTATTTTAATAAATTCTAAGTGCAGATATTCATCAGACAGTGTAAAACCACACTTACAGCCTACACACACACAGTGGTGCATGAGCAAGAAAGTAACAGGTGCTGTGATATCAGTTTAAGGTCCTGCACATCTGAAAACCTATAAAACTAAGAACCATATTTGCTACACATGACTGAGAGCTGTACTAAATATTTCCTTGAATTTATTTATTTTAGACCTTTAAAATAGGTCATGAAAAGCACCTTTAGACTACTTACAGCAAGTCTGGCATCAAGATCATTGCCTACAGCACCTCATTGAAAGCTGGGACAACAATCTTTGGAATGAAGTTTTGAAAATAGTGAAATGCATGGACTAAAGCAGCTTATTCTTTCCCCAAATTTTATAAGCATGTGTAATGCAGGAGCAAGATACAGATAATTCGGTAATGAAATCTTATGAACAACACTATACAGAGAATAAACTCTTAAATGTTAAGAAGGTTGGATTTGGTTTTAACATCACAAAACAAAACAAAAAAATTATAATACTCTGAATTATAGACATTTAAATCAAATAATAACACAGGCAACTGATTACTCTCTGCTTCTATTTTTACATATTTTCATCACCTGGAAGAGAAGCAGTCAAGAATCACAACTTACCTGTTAAATAACAAATTTACTTAATATATCCCAAACATCAAATATTTGGCCAAAGCTATTAGTGTATTAAAAAGTATAATAATAAGGCAGGGACCAGCTAATGAAAAGCTACTCCCCAAGCCCTTGAAAGGGTACCAGGCTTTCCCAGGCACTTCGAGGTTCACACCAGGTAGAAAGCACTGATAGGAACCGGGAGTCTCATATATCACAGTTCATTACTGCAAAAAAAATTCAAACAAAAACCAAACACCAAATCCTCTGCAATTCTACACTCCTAGAGGAACGGTGGGTAGCTGTTCTCTTGTAAGTTTTGAAATCGTATGATTGCAAAATGCTGAGTCCTATCGAGTCAGCTGCAGAACTTCCATGGTTTTAGCTGGCCCTGCAGGCCAAACAGGGAATTTTCAACAGTTCACCATGATTCACTTCCAAAATCACCCACCAAATCATTTCTTACAATGAATTTGATTCTTGGATGCGAACTGTCCAGTTTAGAGTTTGTTTTTCATAATGTGCAAACGTACCAAAAATAAGGAGTACACTTAAGAGAAAAAACAAAACAACCTAAAACCTATTAAGCAGGTAACCGCAGCATGGTCCTATTCCACAAACAATTAAGATACTTTCATCTTAAAAACAAAGCAACCCAAAACTTGTTTCTTTAAAATCCAGTAAAAGAACAGGTATAAACATAGGTACCAAAAGAAAGCAGGGAGGGGGGTTTATTTCACAATAAAATAGAAAGCCTATGGTTCATTGATTTCCTTAATCTACTTGTAAAAGGAAACATCTGTGTATTGGGAGGTTTCTTTCTTTTGATGATTTTCTCTCCTTTCAGTATATGCATGATACAGAAATGATAAATCCTAAGTTTCAAGCACAGTTTAGCAGACTGCAAAAACACTACCAAAAACCCCAACAACGACACTCTGCTTTCAAACACTACATTATTTGCCACAAAATTTTACCATAGCACTTAAGCAATCCAGCAGCACAGACAGAAACATATCAAGAATTTGAGACAACCTGGATCCCCACACACATTAAAACACACACAACCCAAGAGATGTTTAGAAAACAACTACCAAACCTAGAAGAATTGGTACTAAGTACGCAGTGATGGCTCAGGAGGGATTGGATCACTTCTGTTTCCCCACATCCCGTGCAAAAACACTCCCTTCTCCTCTGAGAGGGGAAGCTCCGCACTCGTTTCCAAGCAAGAACACGAGCAGCAGCTGGTGGTTTACAGCCAGCCTTGATTTAGTACCAGAAACTTATGATTAAAAACAAGGAAAGATCAAACCTTGGTCGCCATACAAGCGTGGGCATGCACACAGACACAGAGAAAAGCCAGAATCACTATCCCTAAAATACTAAATGATGTTTACCTACAAAAAAAAAAAAAAAATCGTACTAGAGTTCTAGGAAGCCAAGGCTAAGAGTGTACCAGAAACACTGAACTACAAACTAAGTTCAAAAAACAAACAAACAGATGTTTAGTGCACATCACGTCAGTATGATGACACGTCTGTAACAGCAATACAGCACACAGTGACCATTATGCAGGCGGGTGTCAGAGGATGGTGCCGGGCTCTTTTCACCGCTGCCCAGCGACAGGACAAGGAGCAATGGACAAACTGAACACAAGAAGTTCCACCGCAGTGAGAGGAAGAACTTCTGCACACTGAGGGTGGCAGAGCCCTGGGAGAGCTGCCCAGGGAGGGCCTGGAGTCTCCCTCTCCAGGGACACTCCAACCCCACCTGGACACGCTCCCGTGTCACCTGCTCCAGGGGACCCTGCCCTGGCACGGGGCTGGGCTGGACCATCCCAGAGGTCCCTTCCAGCCCCTTTCCGTGATTCTGTGGTTTCCCTGTGAGCGCTCCAGGTACCTGCACTGAACTCCGCTGAGCGGGAGCAGCGAGCGAGGAGCACCCAGCGGAAATTGGACACAAACCTGAGCGGTCCCGGAGCGGCCCCGAGCACAGGACCGGCCCCGGGCGCCCTCACGGAAAGACGGCAGTGCCCCACGGGCACCAGCCCCACAACAACGCCCGCCCGTGCCACATCACCGAGGCGGGCGGGCGGGCGGACAGCCAGACAGAGA